>CAUZXS010000734.1:45000-112553 GCA_963585895.1 Sepioteuthis lessoniana
TAATTTGCTAAAACAAAAGTTACATCACTTTTGTAATAGATTCTCCCCTGATGATGGCCCAAAGTCGGGCAGAAAGTACTAGGGATACATACAACTATGGACAATACCTAAATCAATTCCCCCCGAATACGATAAAAGTAATACTGGAATTCGAACGGATCCAGAAGAAAATATGTAGGCATAAAATGTCTATTATGTTAATGAAATTTGCATTAACGAAGAAATGCTGCCTAAATATATATATATATATATATATGTATATATATATATATATATATATATATATATATATATATATATATATATATATATATATATATATATACGAGGCTAGTTTAATTAGTTTTAATGAAACATTATGCAATCAAATCGGATATTATTAGGTATTATTTATTACTAAACTCAACAGCACTGGAATTTTGTTAAACTGAATTGTTTGAAAACTGTTTAATCACTTAACTGTGTGTAAACAAATGATTAATGTTTAATTGAGTTGTTAGTGATACAGGAAAATACTTGGAACCATTTAACTGTAAATAAAAGAATGAGCTTAGACTCTTTTAAAAACGTTGTCAACAAGATGTGTTTACAAATCATATATATTTAATATAAATGTATAAAGAGGATCTGGCATTAGATAACCCACAAGGGTTGATATGCTATAAAGCCAAACAAAACCAAAGAAAACAAAAGATCAATTGATATCTTTACTTAATTCTAATTTGATATTCAGAAAGGATTGTTTACAAACAAGAAAATAGACAGCAACATGAAGTGGCTGATATTTTATGAGTAAAATGTAGTTGTAAATTAAAGTGAATATACCAATAAGTTTATGACAATTTTCATTAGAATTTGAATGTAAAAGTGTTTTAAATCCTTAAAATACAGAGCTCGATGAAGAAAAATGCCGATCTAAAAGCCCTTATAAGACTTCATTTAGAATAATGTCCTGTGTCGAGAAAGGGTAATTGAAATGTAATATTGAGATCGCAGGGGATACAAATAAGAATGATGAGAGCTTACAAAAAAAAACAAAAAAAAACGTAATTTCTAATTATGGTAGACAATTTTTCAATATTTCAACTTGAATTGGAAATTTACTCTCAAGACTGATTTAAAAATTTCAGTCTGGAAATTTTTACCCATAGAATAATATATTTATTGAAAAAAGATGTGTAACTAAATCAAAAACGGCAATAGAGTGGAAAATCTAAAGATCACTTTGGAATATTTCAGAAAAAAAAATGTTAAGGAAAAGAATTTAAGAGGGCATTTTGGATAACTTCCGGATAAATCAATTCGATGTGTATATAGACATTGTATTAATATTGTATATGATCTGTGCAAAGATTCTTTTTTAAAGATTGATATGAGAAGATCGTAAAAAGCGGAGATGCCCTAGGAGACATGAAAAACAAATAATAAAATAATCATAATATCACAATATATCATCTATAAAATAGAATAAAATAGGGTAGAAAGTGTCTGTCAGTACTTGATCACCTGAGGATCGATCATGTGAAACTCAAAGCCGTGAGTTTTTACCCTGTTTTATTTCATTTTGAGTTAATACATTATATATATATATATATATATATATATATATATATATATATATATTGGCAACCCATAGACAGACTGTTTCATTGAATCAAAACTCTTCAGGGTGGCTAGACAGGTAGGACGCTTGAAGCTGGGATCGAAACCCGCCCAACTTTACATTAGACTTAGTATCAAACCGCTCGGCCAAGAAGCGTACCACGTCAGCTAGGGAATTATAAGGTATTAAGCAGCAGCAGCGGCAGCAACAGCGGCAGCAACAGCGGCAGCAGCGTTCGTTTGTTTACATTTTATACCTTACCGGATACCAGAGTGCTCAATTGGTTCGGAGAGCTACACGTAATTCTTTAATCAAAATTATAAACTAATTTCTTAAGCACTAATTCTTTAGGGAAAGAATGGTATGGCAACTGGTCTAAGAGAAGGAAATCTCTGAATTCAAACCTGTAAAACTCCACTTAAAAATTGACTTTATGTCACATCCTGCTCGGGCATAGGGGTTGGTAAATTTTAATCTTTTTTTTATTCTCAGGAACGTGTCTCAGGTCGAAAAAAAATTAATGATTCTTTTAATGGTTCAAGACTTCTATGAATTTTGATAACGCATCTGATCTTCGTGCCATCATCTCAGGCCGGAAACTATGAGACGAATCCTAGCCAACTATAAAATGAAACTGTTTTTTTTACTCCCATAGTTGATCAACTATTATATTCACCGTTGACGCTAAATAAAATATTTTAGAATGGACTGCTTAAAGCATACTTAAAAGTTCACAGTAATTCCAAATTAATCCCAATAAATACAGCCAATATGATCGAAGAAACATTTTTTCCGAATTACTTAAAAAATTAAGAAAAATAAAAAAAAAGTTGATTGGCACTTGAAAAAGGAAGACGACCAATCTGATGCGGACAGCTGTAAACAGCTTTTAAAGAAACGGTAAGACGGATTTTTTTTTTTCGTCTTCCTCTTTCTTTGCATAAAAAAGTGAGAAGATTAAATATGGGGTCGTGGAATCGGACTGCACATGTCTGTCTTGTTATGAAAAGACAAAAGAAAATGGCGCCACATATCCTGATCATGCTGTCTTGTTTTAAAAGGACGGATATAACTGATACAACGTCAAGTATTTTATGAATTATGAAAATGGAAAAGAAAAGAAATGAGAGAGAGAAAGAGAGAGAGAGAGAGAGAGAGAGAGAGAGAGTGTGTGTGTGTGTGTGTGTGTGTATGAAAAATAAAATAAGTGTAGAAGAAACATAAGCGAAAAATAAGCGAAAGAAATGTGGAAGAGTTTAAGACAGAGTGATTGAAAGGAAAAACTGAATTTATATTAACACACACACACACACACACATACAGAGAGAGAGAGAGAGAGAGAGAGAGAGAGAGAGAGAGAGAGAGAGAGAGGAGAGAGAGAGTGTGTGTGTGTGTGTATGAAAAATAAAATAAGTGTAGAAGAAACATAAGCGAAAAATAAGCGAAAGAAATGTGGAAGAGTTTAAGACAGAGTGATTGAAAGGAAAAACTGAATTTATATAACACACACACACACACACACACACATACAGAGAGAGAGAGAGAGAGAGAGAGAGAGAGAGAGAGAGAGAGAGAGAGTGTGTGTGTGTGTGTGTGTATGAAAAATAAAATAAGTGTAGAAGAAACATAAGCGAAAAATAAGCGAAAGAAATGTGGAAGAGTTTAAGACAGAGTGATTGAAAGGAAAAACTGAATTTATATTAACACACACACACACACACACACACATACAGAGAGAGAGAGAGAGAGAGAGAGAGAGAGAGAGAGAGAGAGAGTGAAGAAACGTTCAAAAGAATGTAGAATATGAAATGGAATGAAAAGATAGATCGATTAACAGATACACTACCAGTCAATGTCAAAGGTTTTTAGTCACCCTCAAATATTTTCATTTCCCCTCTTAAAAGTCAGTGAACAAGTACTGGATGAACTTGAGAGAAAAAATCAGCGCTAAACAACCCACAACTGCGACTCACCTCTGACAACTTTTGCAGGAAAGCTGGGCAGAACTATCTTCAATCCACCTCCCGTCATTGGTTGAAAGAATGCCAAGAATCAGTGAAGCAGTGATGAATGAAAAGTTAAAGAAATTTTTTGCGTTTTTTTTAATTCAATTTGTATTTGATATGGTTGAAGAAGACTTGTATTTAGTATAATAAATGAAACCATTGTTTCATTAAAATAACACTTTTAGGATGAAAAATAACAATTTTTGAGGGTGGCCAAATACTTCAGACTGGTTGTGTAAATAGATTTGATAGGTATGAATAGGCTGATATATAACCCGATAGGAAATTGTCCCCACTTAAAATCTTTAATTTCGCTCATATGCTTTATTTGTTTAAGATTTTGTCTATTGGGCTGCAAATAGACTCAAGTTAGTTACTGTCTATCAGGAAAGTAGCACCAAAACGCAATTCCATCCTTCAGACTTTTAGAAATAGCCTTTTGTACTGCTTGGCATTCACACTTCAGATTGTTTATGTGACAATCTGAAAACAGAGCCAAGGATTTGAAAAAAGTTGGATGAGTCGAATGATGATTACGAAAGGACGGTAACACTGATGCCTCACTCTGATCGGTCTGATCAGAAAAGTACGCCCGAATTTATCGGTTAGATCCAGGCCGTGGCAGAAAACCATCCCAGCGAGTCAATCAGGTCCATAGAAAGCAGTTACGGAGTGCCTGAATTTCTCATCAAGCTGGTAGTGCATGAAGACATTTGGTATTTCTGATACAAGATGAAAATGGACCAATTTTCATCACAGGCCATGAAGGATAAGCTGAAAGAGCGAGCTGCAAAGCTTTTCAATAAACCCGAGCATTCTCTTTCATCGAACATGCTTTTGATTTTCTCAGATGAAAAAAAATTCTGCCAGGATCTTATGGTGAACTCACTGAATAACTGTTGGCTTGCTCTGTCCTCAGAAGACGTACCAATACTGATAAAAACCAAACAACAAGTCCATATTATGCTGTTTTATTTATTTATTTATTTATTTTTTTGCGGGGATGAGTCACTAGCCATGGTGACATAATACGTCCATTCATTTTCTCGAATAATCTTACACTCAACATGGAAGCCTATATCAAATATTTGAGGTAGTGCTTTCCTGGATCGAGAAGATGGCAGATGGGAGACCCTACTTTTGGCAATAGGAGTCTGAGCTGTGCCACGCAAGCGGGAGAACTCAGTGTTTGATGTCAGAAAATTTCTGCGATTTCATCACCCTGAACTCCGCCGATTTTAATCCTCTTGATTATGATGATTTGGGCGCAGTTGTACTTGAGACCGATAAAGCTCCATGCAACGCCAAAAATGAACTGAGGGCCAGGATAATGGTAGCATTTACCAATTTGAATAAGAAAAGTTTTGCTGGAACTTTTGAAATCGTCTGGAGGCCGTGGTTGAAGCCAATGGAAATTTGCCCTGTCGACTGGGGCTGTAGAATATACCGACTGCTTCTCTGCAGGGGGGTAAGCCCCCCCCCTAACGAGTGTCCTGGATATGACACTAAACAATCTGATGGTGAGGTTCCAGCAGTGCTGGAGTTTTGGGGAATGCGGAGTACCCTTTCATGCCATTGCTCCCAGGTCCACTCTGGCCCAGAGTGGTAGCAGCTGATAGGGCCCTATCTATGGGTTAAATAGAACTAACGTTAAATAACCTACAAAGGTTGATATACCATAAAACCCAAGAAACCAACCAACCAACCAACCAAGCCAATGGTAATTTCTTTGAATTTAATCAATGGTATTTCAAAATATTTTCATGTAATAATGGTAACTAGATCTAATAAAAATTGGGATGTCGTTGTTATAGTTATTTTTGCGGAATTTAGACAGCAACTAACCCCTCGTACCTTGTATAAATACATGCGCGCGCGTGCGTGTGTGTATGTGTGGATAGATAAATTTCAAAATTTTAATTAAATGATTGGTTTGTTGGTTGGTTGGTTGGGTTTTACGGCATATCCATCTTTGTAGGTTATTTAACGCCAAATCCATTTTTTATGCAAATAGTTCTATTCCAAACAGTTCAGTTTAGCATTAGTACAGATTTTGTTTACACACAGTTAAATGTCGAAAACAATTGAGTTTGGTGTAAGTAAATTTTCAATGTTAAAAACAGTTCCATTTCAAACAATTCCGTTTTAGCATAAGCACGCAGTTTAAATGTAAGTACAGTTTATTTGTCAAAAACATTTCTATTTCAAGCTATTCAGTTTAGTCAAACAGTTTTAATTAAAACAATTAAGTTTAGCATAAGTATGTAGTTCTATTTAACCCATAGTTAGGGCCCTTATCAGGTGCTACCATTCCGGCCAGAGTGGTCATGGGAGCAATGGCAGTGAAGAGGAGGTGCTCCGCATTCCCCAAAGCTCCAGTATCACTGAAAACTCACGATCAGATTGTTTAGTTTCATATCCAGGACATTCATTGGGGAGTGGTCTTATCCCTCTGCAGAGGTGCAGTCGGTGTATTTTACAGCCCCAGCCGACTGGGCAAGAATTAAATGATATTGATCGATAGACTGAGATAGATAGATGTGAATAAACTTTGACAGATAGATAGATAAGCATATATATATTGTCATCTACAGACAAACTGTTTCGTTCTATCAAAACTCTTCAGTGTGGCTAGACACGCAGGACGCTCGAAGCCGGGATCGAAACCTGTCCAACTTTAAGTTAGACTAAGTTTCAGACCTCTCAGGCACCAAGCAGACCACGTTGCCTAAGGGAATTTTTAAGGTATTTATTTTAGTAACTGCAGCAGCAGCAGCCTTTGTTTACATTTTTTAATACCCTATCGGCTACCAGAGTGCTCAATTCTTTCGAAGAGCTTTGCATTAAGCTAACGGCGGCCGACAATTCCTTCGCCAGAGTGCTCAACCCACATGGGGGAGCGTATATATATATATGAATACAGTCAAATAGATTGATAGATATGACCATACTGATAATGGGTAAATGGTCAATCTATTCATATATATATATATATATATATATATATATATATATACATATGAATATATATATATATATATATATATATATATATATATATATATATATATATATGAATGCAGTCTAATAGATTGATAGATATGAACATACTGATAATGGGTAAATGGTCGTAAGATATGGACACGGTGACCCGAGTTCAAATCTTGGACAAGGTTGTTTGCATTTCATATAGCGCTAATACCATTGAGAAAAAATTGAATCTATTCTATTTTCCTCTCAGCTATGAGTAAATAGTAGGGTAGACTGCGCTCTTTAACTTTGGTAAGGCAACCGGTCTAGGAGAAGGAAAACTTAGAATTCAAACCTGTTAAACCCCGCTTAAGAAATAACCTTGTGTCACATCCTGCTGGTGCGGAAGAGTTGTTAAATACACACAAATACATATATATATATGTATATATATATACAGAGAGAGAGAGAGAGAGAGAGAGGGGGGGGTAATGGGTAGTGTTTAGGAATAAAGAAAGATACGAGTTTAATGACAAGGGGCAGTGGTAGTTGAGTTCATGACTTTTTTTTTTAGGAAGCCATTACGGACATCTTTTATGGAAGGAATTTCATTCTTAAAAATCGTGCGAACGAACGGAGGCTCGAGATAAAAGAATAAAAGCGAGAAAGTCTTCAGTTCTTTTGGATGAAAGTATGAAGAAAATGAAAAGAAAAAAAAAACATCGAAAAACTGGAATTGAATCAAGATTTATTCACACGAAAAGCGAAACCACAAAAAAAAATTTAATCCGATTAAACAAGGACTGAATGAAATGAATAAGGAAACTGGTACTACTACTACCACCACCACCACCACTACTACTACTACTACTACTACTACTTATTATAATTATTATTATTATTAATTTTGTTGTTGTTATTATTATTATCATTATTATAACCTGCGTTTTTGGCAAAATCATTACGATAAAAAATATGATTTTTCTTTATTCATTTTTCAAATTCAAATATGTGAACCCTTTTTATATGCTTCTAAAGAAGTGATTTGAATCGAGAATTTCATTTGATCAAATATTTTTTTTTATTTGGAAAAATGACCGAAATTTAAGCATCAAAAATTTGCAATAATTAATTAGATTGGGCAAATATTTTTCTTTTCGAATTCCACTGTTATTTCTAAGCCACATCAATAATGATATATATATATATATATATATATATATATATATATATATATATATATATATATATATATATATATATACTAATCTAATATCTACCAGCATTCACGGTACCAGAAAAAAAACGAGAAAAAAACCGCCAGGAACAGGAGATTTTATATATATATATATATATATATATATATATATATATATATATATATATATATCGATAACAACTTTAAAACAGTTACAAAATCAAATGATTGCATATCTATCTCTTGCTCGCTCTAATTCCTTTTCTCTCTCTCTCTCTCTCTCTCTCTCTCTCTCTCTCTCCATATGTATATGTGGGGGGCATTGGAGAGTCTTTGGGTAACGGTTATCTCATTGTGCCATGTTCAAATCCAGGACAAACCTGTTTGGCATTTACTTTCGTGTTAATGCCCTAAGGAAATACATGCATTTTTCTCTTCTCCATGTAGCAATAGGTAAATTGTGTGTCAAACTGGACTCTTGACGGTTTGTTGGGCTACCGAACTAGGAGAAGGAAAAAACAATAGGTGTTGAGCTAGCAATTTTAACTGAGCCAAATATGGCATACCTCATGAGTCACCGCTATATATATATATATATATATATATATATATATATATATATACAATGATCTTATCATTTGGTGAATAATTTGATTTATTATGATTATTATAAGAGTATATATATTTGCCGACACCTCCGCACTAGCAGGATGCCAAACAGATTCATTTTTTAACAGGAGTTTTACAGGTTTGAATTCCGAATTTTCCTTTACCTAGACCGGTTGCCATTCCAGGGTTAAAGAGTCCAGTCTGGCCTACTATTTACCCATGGCTGAAGAGACAATAATTGGATTCATACCTTTCCCAAAGCTATTAGCTCTTTTTGAAATACTGTCAGCCTCACCCAGGATTCGAATTTGCGTCGCTGGGTACATTTCCAACTATAATATCCGTTACTCTCCGAGCATCTTTATCGGTATAACTTTACTATATTCTCATTTGTTTTTTAAATTTTAATTTCAATTTTTATGGTAACATAATGCTTGTTCGCCTTTAGTGGAGTACTCTGTGTTACTATGGTAACATCATTGGAAAAATCCATTATTTAAAAAAAAAATGTATGCCGATCATCTTATTGCTTGAATTAATGTCAGTTGTTATCCCCCAGTGTATCTAATTATTCTATGCACGCTAATAAATAATACATTTCACTAAAAATGAAAAACATGTTTCAGCATAATAGTTGCAACAAGTATACAAATGCATAAATCTTTTATTTGTTAATAGCTGTCGATTGTCACTGAGTCCTGTAAACGACGACTATATCATACAAGCAAGGTTGGTGAAGAGAGGACGCCCCCTCCGTTTTTTGGGGTATTTATGCTGAACGTCCCAGCAGCGGTTGCTGAAACTGTAGATGCCCGAAACAGCGGATAACACTGAGCCCAATAATATTTATCCATCGGCATAGATGACCGCCATTAATTATACCGTATTTCTTGTCGGTGAATAAACTATTTTTTCTTGTTTTTTTTTACGGCATATCAATCCTTGTGGGTCATTTAATCCCAAATCCTGTTATATATATATATATATATATATATATGTATATATATATATATTAAAGCTGGCGACTATAGTCGAGGGTGACCCGAAGGCTCCCTTTTCGATAGCTACTACACCAAGGTGTAGGGGAGGGCGCTACTCCTTTCCCTGGATTGCTCCACTTTACCCTTGATCCGTACCCTTACAATGCTGAGTGTTAAGCAAGGAGCTGATTGAAATATGTGGAAAGCTGCATAAATCAAACTCTTAAATCTGATTTAAGATGTGTGATATTTCGTTCTTTTGATTCCAGAGAACTTTTTCAAGCTGAAACCTTTTTCTGAGTTGTTCTATATATAAGGTAATAAGGAAAATGATAAGATGATGGAGAGAGTAAAGGTGTAGCAGGAAGAAGGAGAGGTTTTAAAGTCAAATATATAGGGTTTCATTAAAGATTTGTTTTGTCAAAGTGAAAATAGTTTTAGTGAGCAGATGGGAAAGAAATAGGGAAAGGTGGAGGGGGAAAAGGGTCTGGGCATATTTTGTTTCGTCGAAAGATGTTGACTATAATGTGATGTCTTGGTGGCAAGGGGAGCAAAAAGGGGAAAGAGAATGTGATAAAGAAAGAATTTTCAAAAATATGGTGGCACAGAGTGAAGAAACAAATGACGATTGAAACGCCCTTTTCTCCCACATGTTGGAGCTCAAACACATTCAATTTTTCCCAAGCCTCTCAAATCAAATACATACATTGCAAAAAAATTCCACTGACTACTAGAATCTGCGGCTATTTCCAAAACAAACCATATGAGACAACGTACTGGATTTTATTAGATCTCACCATACCTGGCGAACATCATACTATACGAACACAATATCAAAATAGGAAACTGATAAAAAAGACATTCCTCCACTCTGTGCCACCATACTTTTGAAAATTCTTTCCTCATAGAAAGAAAATTCTTACCCATAGAAAGGTTACCCTTCGAAGGCTAAAAGCTCAGTTTGCTCTACTATATATTCATAGTTGGGGTGATGGATTCATGCTTTTCCGAATGTCATTAATGCTAAGCAAAACGTGATTTATCCAGGTACTGAACTCGGTTCGTCGAGTTCATTTTAAAAAATTTGACTATACCCAAGAGATATAAGTACTGTATATACTTGAATAAAAGTCAAAATTTCAAGACTTAATTCTTTTTTAAATCGTATCAAGATATCGCATCGAGAAATCGCATCGATAATTAGCATCGAGAATTAGCATCAAGAAACCATTTCTAAATATAATCGAGAAATCATTTGCTCCAAAAATCGATTTCATAAATTACTGATTTTATAATTATAAATCAGCTCGATCGAAACACGGCATCGACTTATACATGAGTATATACGGCTCATTTGCATTTATACAGAAATGAATAATAATATTCGATCATCGATTCGATGATAACCACAAACACCGACGACGTTTGGCAAATGAACTACACAGTTGATTTATTTTCATAAAGGCTCGTTCAAAAAGTTATAAGCCTCACACAGAAAGTAGAGCAATAACTGAACATTTTCGCTGTTGCAATACACTACGACTTCTTATAAAACTAGAAAATTATCATAGATTTCTGTTTAATTTCTGTGCGGATGGGGCCCATACAAAGTTGAGGGGTATGCATAAAATTTTAAATCCGGGTAAGGCTTAGAACCTTTTTGGAACTACCCTCGTTGTATTGATGGTATGTGTGAGACTTGTCATACTTTTTAGATGGGTTGAAGACAAAAGCATAACGTTCCACTGTGTTACAGATTCTCGGAACAGCCCCGCTCCGGCTTTTTTTTTCTCCTAGACAACAGATTGAAAGTCTAGTCTGGTCAGCTGTTTTTCCCATTGCTGGAAGCGTGGGCAAAAGATAGACAGATAACCTTTACGTCGAGTATATATATATATATGTGTGTGTGTGTGTGTGTGTGTGTGTGTGAGTGTGTGTGTGTGTGTGTGTGTGTGTGTATTTACTTATGTATATATGTGTGTGTATATATATATATATATACACACGCAAAAACACACAGTTATATATATATATATGTATATTGAGAGAGAGAGAGAGAGAGAGAGAGAGAGAGAGAGAGAGAGAGAGAGAGATAGAAAGAGGGTGGAAGAAAAAAAGAAACAGTAACACAAAGAGAAAAATATATACAGCCAGAAATACTGGTCGTAGGTTGATCGAAGTTATATCGAGATCTATAAAGGGGTCCGAATATATGTTACCGGACCAATATATATTTATATATGTGCTTATATATATATATATATATATATATATATATATATATATATATATATATATGTGTGTGTGTGTGTGTGTGTGTGTGTGTGTGTGTGTGTTCATGTGTGTGTGTTTGCCATAGGGATAAATTTGAAGTGAAACGGAAACAGCATTTTGAAACTCTGGATCGCCGATTTCTCTGTCTTGCAATATGCTGATTGTATACCCTGGAGAGGGACAAGACTTTCCCATCAAAAAAGAAAAAAAGGGAGTGTATTGGCTGTGACACTAAACTGCATATAATGGTGAGGCTCCAATTCTGAAGATCTGGTGGGTGTGGAGAACACCTTCCCTGCCATTACTCCCAGGCCTGACTCAGAGCGGTAGTTCTTGTTACGTTCAAATAGATTTTTGCAAATAATTTGTATTATTGAGGAATACTTGATTGCATGGAACCGTTTGTACTCTTGAGAAACTACAGTAAATTGTAAATATTAAGTTTCAATCAACCCAATTTTATCACCTCTAGGTATAATATAACCCTGAACAGTTTGATATGGCGTTAAAACCAATCAATTGTTGGTTTAGCGGGTCTATTTTCTTCGACGATAATCATTATTTCACTGGTATTTTCTACCAAGCCCTATCATCTCCCCATATAGACTGGGTGTAAATGCCAAGACCCCAGTATATATTCAATAATCCCTGTGCAAGAGCATAATACGACACAAGGTCATTTCTTTAAGTGGAGTTTTACGGATCTGAATTTAAAGTTTTCCTTTTCTTAGACCGGTTATCATTCCAAGATTAAAGAGCCAAATCTGCCCTACTATTTGCTCATAGCTGGAGGGAGAATTGTTGGATTCAAACTTTTCTCAAGGTTATTAGCTCTTAGTGAAATGCAGACTGACTCGTTCTGGATTTGAACTCGGGTCCTCATACCTATTTTCTCCGGGGATAACCATAACACTATTGGCGCCTCTTCTTATCCAATATGGGATGTATAGCGTTGACCGAAACTGCGAAACGCAAACAGACGGATTGGGTGAGGTCATTTTAGATATTATCTTCTTCCGATCTCGACAGTCAAGCTGGAAATCGAATTATTATGATTTTAATAGCAATTCCTATTAAAGTTATTGAGTGATTTTTCATTTTGAAATTCGAGATGATCTTTTAAGAGCAACATTATTTCCATTAGAAACGCAATCCAAGTTCGTAGTCTTCATTGACTGTCAGAAAATGCTATAAGCAAACATTTCCTTTTCCAATCACCAATTCATAAACCAAAAATATCAGATCAAATAATGAATTCATCGAAATTGTCCAACCCTGTCCAACTCCTCAGGAAAACAGAAATTCTACTCTTGTTAGAATGTTAGTGGTTCATTTTATCAAAATAAATCCGTTTCGGCTTTAAGAAGAGGCAAGGAGTTCGGTGAAAGTGTGTCATTAAATCATTTTGCTTCATCATCATGAGAGGAAGGAGAGAAAAGAAAATAGAAAAGAAAGAAGGAAAGAAGAAAAATAAAATGATTGTAGAAGAAGAAGAAGAAGAAGAAGAAGAAGAAGAAGAAGAGATAGATAGATAGATAGATAGATAGATTGGAATAATAGACGTTGAAAAGGAGAAGTATACTTGATGGAGGGAAGAAGAAAAAAAGACAAAAAAAGAAAGAAGAAAATGCGGGACTGTTTTTAAAGAGGGGGAACAACATGCAAAAAGAAATATATATATATATATATATATATATATATATATATATATATATATATATACATTTACACGCACGCACGCACGTATATACATATATATATATATATATTGAGAGAGAGAGAGAGAGAGAGAGAGAGAGAGAGAGAGAGTGGGGAGAGAATAAGTGGCGAAAAAATCTGGAGGGAGAAGAAATTGGGTATTTCAAGAAAGAAAGAATGAAGAGGGTGGCATGCAAAAAAGGTTACTTAATGAAAAAGAGAAAGAAAGAAAGAGTGAAAATGAGAAAGAAAAGAAAAAACAAAACAGGAGTGTAACGTAAAGAAATTAAGGGTTACTTGATGAAAGCAGAGAAAGAAAGAATAAATGAATGATCGAAAGAGAGACGGTTAAAAGAAAGAGAGAATTGTGACGTGAAAAAAAAAAAAGAGTTGAAAAGTTGAGGGATACTTAATGGGTGAGAAAGAAAGAGAAAGAAAAAGAGAAAGAAAGAAGAGAGTCAAGTGGAAAAATAAGCATTGAAAAAAGAGAGAGATTTGGTAAAGAAAGAAAGAAAGAAAGAAAGAAAGAAAGGAAGGAAGAAAGAAAGAAGCATAATGAAAGAAAAAGAAAGAAAAAAAATGAATGAATGAATGAAGGGATCAGGAATGAAATTCAAGAAAAAGTAAAGAAGAAACAAGAAAAAATATACAATAAAGAGAAACTGGACACAAGAAAGAATTAAAGAAAGACGGAAAATAAAACAGCTAAAGGAAAGCCAAGAAGGAGAAGGAAAAAGAAAAAAAAAAAAAAAGAAACAAACAAAATCAGGAAGGGAGATGAGAAAGATAGAAAGAAGATTATAAAGAAGAAATAAATGTAAAATTTTTTGAGAATCAGAAATGTAAAAGAAAGAAAGAAAATCAGGTAAAACAAAGAAATGTAAAAAAGAAGGAAAATAGGAACGTTTAGTTTTGTTTCATTGTTTTAATGTTTATCAACTTGTGTGTTCTTTAATACTAAATTCATCATTATAGAATTACCACAGTAATACTATTTAATCCATATTTGGGTCAATAAGTTGGATCCATACCTTTCTAAAGGCAATTAACCCGAAAGTGAATGTAATAGCGCGATTGGAGTTCGAACTCGTTCAGAGCACCCACTCCAGAACATACAAGGACTTCCCAAAATAGAAAAGAGAAAGCCACGTAAAAAAAGATAAGGGAAAATCATGAAGGAGCAAGTAAGAATAAGAAAGAAAGAGATGTAAGAATGGAGAAAGTTCAAAAAAGAAAGAATGTTAGGATAAAGTACAAGAGAAAGAAGGAAAGTCGCACAAAAACGAAGGAGATAAACAAAGAAATAGTGACGGCTAAAGACAATGTATCCCAGGAAATTAATGATAGTTATTCAATAATTCTTGTTGGGAATGTCAAAAGAGGGCAAGATGGCAGCCATATAAAGGAATATGCGGTACATGTCTTACAGGAAAGAGAAATGTCAAGCCGTTAAAGAAGCAAACGATGACTTTGCAATTTGATGTACTGGCATCAAATCTTGATTGTGTAGATGCAATGAACAATGAAAAATGCTGGAATTTGATTTATGAGTCGAATATCCCAAGGTGAGGAGGTAATCTGACGCGGCTTGTTTTGACAAAGATGCGCTAACAGGAACTCGAACGCCTACAGGAAAGAGCGCATATACTTTCCTGGGAAAGATTCATACTATCATATTACTGAGGTGAGTCAAAAGTTTTGCAATATTTTGGCAACTTATTTGGTTCGGTTTCGTTGTCCAATGGCATATCAACATTTGTAGGTTATTTAATGCCTAAGCCATCCTTCTATAAAAACAGTAGTGGTACTATTATACCCATAGCTGGGGGGATAAGGGGGTTCATACCTTTCCTAAGGGTATTTGTCCGAAAGTGAACTGAACTGGAATTCGAACTCGCTTACTACGATTCTGCAGTCCATCGCGTTAACCATTACACCACGAGGATATCCCCATAAACTTTCGTGGGCTATTTAATGCTAAGAGCATCTTTGTAGAAACATAGCTGTGGTAGTATTTAACCCCTAGTTGGGTGGGGATAAAGGAGTACATACTTTTCCCAAAGGTATTAGACTGAACGTAATAGCGCGATAGGAGTTCAAACTCACTGACTAGGTCGTCGCAGTCCAGCAGGTTAGCCACTACCTTAAGGGACCCCTCCAGGTAATCTATTTGATTTATTCTTCAAATTACACCAAAAGCAGCCGATCAATCAAAGAAGAGGCCATTGTATTGCACCACCTGAAGCCATCTTTCTGCTAGTTCTTTGATCCCATGCTGATACCAGTTCTTGTCCTTTAAAGCGAATAACTCCTTCACTGTATTTGAAGCTTCTCTTGATTGTTGAAGCGTCACGAGCGCAGGAAGTGTTCTATGGATTTGAACAAGTAATAATCCGATGGAACTAGTTCCGGGAGTTTATTTCGGATCATTCGAGCGGTATAAAGTCTTGCTACTGAAAAGCGCTGTTTATGTTAACCAATGCCGGATATTTTTGCCGCACAGTTGCCTACATCCGCATCAGCTGTTCAAAGTACTGACTAGAATCGATAGTTTGAATGTTCGGAACGAACTCATAGTGAATTACTTCCTCATTATTCTATAAAATTTAACCCTTTCCACACCAAGCACGACGTATCTTTTATCGACGCGCAGCTCAGTTCAAACTATCTCAAGGCACAATTTAATTCATCGATCATTTAGATTGATATTCAAAAAGTGCTTCCCAAAACGATGGTGACGAATGTTTCGAACAGGGTAAGACGATCACTTCTTCGGAAGAACAACGACACCAGTGATTAAATATAACAGTTTAATAACAGTATATCCAGTGAAATACAATCAACTATCATATAGCATCTTTATTTATACTTAACAGAATAAGGTGTCTGAATTGGCTATATGTGTGTCGGTCTCAAGTTAAGTTTAGTAACTTAATGAAATGTTGGAGTCATTCCCTGATGTGTGCCTAGGTATGTGAGTTGTTGTTTTCTCTCAGTTGACAGTTATAATTGAGTGTGTGCTTTGCCTCCCTCGATACCAATTAGTTCTCTTCACAGTCCAAATGATAACTCAACTAGTAACGAAAAACTTTGTCTTTATATCTATATTCCATCATAATCCAAATTTCCCACGCTGATAGTACATTCAAAATCAGTTATTGTTCACATCAAGTTTAAGGGTCATTTCTTCTATACTTACTAACTCAAAACAACTTTCCAATTTCCCCAAACCATCTAGTTCTTAATTCTAATCAGCTACGAAATCCATACTCTAATTTGACCATCTGCTATACGGGGTTATACCTGGTGTTTTCAACAATCAACCTGTTCTCTGAGATAATGACAAAAATTTGATTTTTCACATTAACCCAATCCAGACAGGTGTGACGAAGTTTATAACAACGATATTCTCAAAAGCAAGTTATCTCTGTTAAATTACAATCAGTTAAATTCGTTACAATTCCCCCCAAAACAGGGCATCATTTTGCGTTAGCAGGTATTGCAAAACTTTTGAATCACCTTAGTAATATAAGTGAAAATAAACAAAGACGAATTCGGTTTGACACAGGCCAAGAAAAGTTAGAACTATGGTCATCAAATGTTGTTCCAAAAAGTAGGGACTGATGACTTAAAAATAATAAAACAAAATTGTTTGACCATTTTTGTGGCTTTTAAGGAAATATGTTCATTCGTCCTGTTGGCAGAGCTTAGATTACGCTGACGGTGTCACGCACCGAAGAAAAAGGCTCCCTCTCCCCCAAAAAAGAGGTGTTCGGGTATGACACTAAACTGCACCTGATAGTGAGGCTTCAGTTGACATTATTCACCGGTCCGCTATGAGCCGGAGTGGTAGTACCTGTTAGAGTCTACTTCATGGGTTTAATAGATTTGTTTAAAAATTAGTCGTATTCGACATCAGGAGCCCGTGGAGTAATGGCTACCGTCGCGGGAAATGGACACGGTGACTTGTGTTCAAATCTTGGACGAGTGTATTTGCATTTCATATGGCGCTAATCCCCTCGGAGAAGATATGCATCTGACTATTAATAGTTGGGTAGATTGGGCTCTTTAACCTTGGTGTGGTAACCGATCTAGGAGAAGGAAAACTCTGGATTATAACCTGTTAGATTCTGCTTAACAAATTGATCTTGTGTCACATTCTGTTTATGCGGAGGGTTAGTATATATATATATATATATATATATATATATATATGTTGACAACTGTGCAGATAAACTTAAGATTAAACAAGATGCCCAAGAAGTTGTGGTATTTATATGAGAAAAAAGTATGAATCTATTCTATTCCTATCTCAGCTATGGGTAAATAGTAGAGCAGACTGGGGTCTTTAACTTTGGTAGGGCAACTGGTTTGGGAGAGGAAAATATCTGAATTTAAACCTGTAAAACTCCGTTTAAAAAATTATCTTGTGTCGCACCCTACCTGTGTGAAAGGGTTGGGTAAATATATATTTGATAGGACCCAAAAAAAAACAACAACGAAACAACAACACCAAAAATATAAATATAAATGCACAATGAACGCGATTCCTTTATATCTAGGCATAAGATAAACCGGGAAATGTTGATGTGCCATTAAAATCAATCAATCATCTTCCTCTTTCCTCTCTTTCCTCTCTTTCTCTCTTTCTAATATATATATATATATATATATATATATATGCGTATGCCTCTGTGTGTGTGTGTGTGTGTGTGTGTGTGTGTATGTGAATTTGTGTGATCGTTAATAGTTTTGTTTCGAAAGCAAATAAAAAAAATTGTTTGAATTTATCTTGCAGTCATCATTGAGAAAGCAAAATTTGAAATCTTGAATTTTATCAGCATTGACCTCAACGACTTATACAAATGGGAAATATGCAACTACTTCCGCCGCCAAACAGTTTTTTTTTAATTATTATGTGAATGTTATCAGTTAAATGGCAATTTTGGACATTTCCTGCATCGGCAACTGGATTCGAGACTAGAGAAAGGAAAACAAAAATGTTTGTGACTTTACGAACACTTAGTAACTCCAAGTCTTCCATCTAAATTATTCATCTGGATGGCCTGCTAAGATATTTATCGGACCCAAGTAAGCAAAATATACGTTCAAAGTTATCGATTTTTATCGAAGAAATCGAATTACGGAGACTTACACCTCATTTCAATTCACAGACAAAAGCAGCATCAAAAGAATTACACTAAGTGAATCCCGAGGCAAAACAGAACATGTTAGTCCTTCTCTCTCTCTCTCTCCCTCTCCCTCTCACTCTCGCAATCTCTCTTTCTCTATCCCACCCTCTCTCTCTCTCTAAACACACACACACACACACATACACACATATATATATATATATATTGGAAATACAAAAATTTTAAAAAGTGATGTTTTTTAAATGCCTAAAAGAAAATATAGAATAAATCTTGACGCATTTAAAAAAATAGACGAAAGAAAATAAAAAGGAAAAGAAAAAAATGCAAAAAGAGAAAAAAGAAGGAAAATAGCTGTGACTAAAAATAGATTAATTCTCCGAATTTCAACTCTTGTTTTATTTTTGTTGTTCCTCTCAAATGTTTGTCGACCACGAAACTTTTATGTAAATTAGAAAAAAAAGCGGAGAAAGAAATGCCCGAGGCAGACAATTCTCACCAAACAATTTAAGCTTTCAGAGGTTTTCTTTGTATTTTTGTAATTGTCATATAGTTTAAGTTGTCACACACACACACACACACACATATATATATATATATATATATGCGCGAGCGTGTATGTGTGTGCATGTGCGTTGTTCGCGTGATATTGCTTCTGTTTTACATAAATCTATTCTTAGACTTTGTATACTTATGTGTTCGGAAATTTAAAACTTGTAAATGAGAGGATTTCTGTTTACTGTCTGCTCTAATAGCTGGGTGCCATCTTTTTCTAAATCTTATTTTCAGTCTCTTCTTTTATTTGCTTCTTCTTCTTCTTCTTCTTCTTCTTCTTCTTCTTGTCGGGCTTATAATTTTCGTTTTTTTTTGTCATCTCGTATTATTTTGCTTATATTTTTAAATGTTTTCTTTTATTTAAATAAAGTCAAATTTCCTTCAGTTGGTATTACTGTCATTATTCAACCAAAATCAAACGGATTACCTAATCTCGGCCGGACGACCAGACCAAATAATTGTCAACAACAAAAAAAAAAAAAAAAAAAAAAAAGAAAGAGAACTTGCCAACTTGACTAATTTACTATCCCGGTTGACCACAAAGAAAAATTAAAAGAAAACGAAATGAAGGATAAGTACCTGGACCTAGCTAGATAACTGAAAAAAAAAACAAACTGTGGAAGATAAAAATGACGATGATACCAATTGTAATAGGTGCTCTTGGTACAGTCATCAAAGGATTGATACAGGGACTGGAGGACTTGTAAGTAATTGTACGAGTAGAGACCATTCAAACTACTAGATTATTGAGATCGGCCAGAATACTGAGAAGAGACGTGGAGACTTGAGGAGACTTGCTGTCACTCAAACTCTAGTGAGAAACCATCAGCTAACATCGGTGTGAAAAACTCTCAAAAGAATAAAATAATAATAAGAATTTCATTGAAGGATAGCGAGTATAGGTTATGTGCTGACAGCGAGGAAAAAGTTAATGACATGATAAGCGAATGCAATAAAATATTACTAACGGAATACACGTGTCGCTAAGATTGCGTGAAAAGGTACTATTTACCAACCCCTCCGCTCGGGCAGGATATGACACAAGGTCAATTTTTAAGCGGAGTTTAACAGGTTTGAATTCAGAGTTTTCCTTCTCCTAGACTAGTTGCCTCAACAAGGCTGAAGAACCTAGTCCGTCCTACTATTTACCCATAGCTGGAGGGAGAATAAGGGGGTTCATACCTTTCCCAAGGGTATTTGCCCGAAAGTGAACATAATAGCGCGACTGGAGTACGAACTCGCGTACTACGATTCCGCAGTTCATCGGTTTAACCATTACACCACAAGGACACCCCAGATTGTGTGAAAAGGTGATCGACTGGGAATTGTGCAAGAGACCATGTTGACAAATAATATATGCTCAAACCAGAATCTGTAATGGAAAATGAGACGCGCAAAATTCTCTGGGACTTTGTGATACAAACGGATCTACCAACCCCAACCGGAAGTGCAGACCTAGTGTTAAGTAACAAGATGAAAAGAACCTGATCACAAGTGGATTTTGCAATTCTAACAGACCTCAGATTGAAAGTGAAAGGAAATGTAAAGATTAACAAGTACTTGGATTTTACCAGAAAGCTGAGAAAGCTGTGGAACATGAAGGTAACTATGATACCAATTGTCGCTGGTATTTTTGGAACGGCTTTAAAGGGCTTGGAAAGTAGACTTGCGATGGCGGGGGGGGGGAATTTGAAATCAGGAGAAAAATCAAGACAATCCAGAAGATAGCACTTAAAAATCAGCTAGAATACTAGAGACGTGAGGAGAATAATTGTTATCAAATGATTCATTTTTTATGAGTTGAAGTTGCCATCCAACAAAATATAATTGAAATACTGTGTGTAGAAATAAGTAAAATAAGTTGACGACCTCAGTCGAGGTTGACCCAAAGGCTCCCTTTTCAATAACTACTACACCGGGATGTTGAGGAAGGCGTTACTCCTGAATTGCTACAGTTTACCCTCGATCCTTACCCTATAATGGTGAGTGTTAAGCAAAGCGGTATCAAGTAACATTTTTTGAGTCTTTGGTATAACTCGACCTGGGAATAATATTTCAGTGAATGTGCAGATCTATCATGGTTTAGTTTGTTTGTTTTTTTTGGGTTTTTTTCATGTCATATTAACCGTTGTGGATAATTGAATGCCAAATCCCGTTTATATATATGTATATATAATCCGAGGGGAAATCCAAACGGCAGAAGTATCCAATTTGAGTGCTCATCGTCGTATTATTAATTTGGGATTAAAAATACATCAACACTTGAAGTGCAGACCTAAAAAATATTTTTATATAAAAATAAAAAAAAATCTCTCCCTTGGTGTCATAAATTTATTTCTGGTCATGATGACCATCATCAGATGTAGTATAAAGAAAAAAAATATTGTATTGCTTCCGGTGAGAATGGGATTTAAAAAAGAATGATTTCTAATCAAAATAATTTTTGAATGCTGGCTTTCTCTACTGCATCTTGTCATTAACTCATTTGATCTCCAACTAACTGACTTCCTGCCTTCACTGAGTTATATAATAGTTCAATCGCCCACTCAATATCTCCCCATAACTGGCCATCGGGATGTATCACTTCCGTTGTCCTTGGAATGGCATGTTTGATTGTCATCGAGCGGAAATAACTGTCATGCAGTTCACAGGTCACTCTCTTCCGGTGCATCAGTCTATGACTGTACCATAGGATTTTACCTTGTCCCATACTGTCAGCCAAGCCTGCCTACGCCAATGGAATATACAACTTCCGCGTCTTTGGAATGGCATGTTTTGCCGGGTCGAAGGTCAATATACAACAGCTGTACTGGGATAATTCATACTTATTATAAGGCTATATTAATCCTATTTTTATTTTGTATCATTTTTTAAATCATCTTATAACAAAAACATATATTTATACTTTATCTATTAAATTTAATTGTATTCTTTATTAGAAAAATCTATTTTAGATTATTTATTATTTAATAAATTTTCTAAAAATTATGAATAATATTCCGATATAAATAATTAGAAATATATAAATTACTTAATTAATGGCAGTCAAATACTTCTGATGTTAATGATATATCAAGTTATATTATAGTAAGAATTTATTTCTATGTCTACATACCGAAATCATTTCTGTTCTGGTATTAAGCAAATTTTCATTAAAATACTCTGATATGCATATTTTCTCTTCTTAGCATAAATTATACTTACCATGTAAACTTTTTGTCGAAGAGGATCTTTTAATTTATTTCCCAAATTTTACTAGGTGTTTGTTCAAATTCTATTAGATCCCAGTAATACATCGAAAGGACAGTTTGATTTTTTAATGTTGGATTTTTAAATGATTGTAGGTGGTTGTAATATCTAAATTTACTGTTTAAGCTTGTCATACCTATGTATGCCTTATCATTATTATCATTTTTTTAGTTGAAATGTTAGCTTGATATATAATATTATCAAGGTTGCATCTATTTCCTAGGGGGCATTTACTTTTTGTTTTACAATTATATGAAAGTCTTAAGTTATCATTGTTATTCCGGTAGAGTTTTTTTTATTAATTTCTTGAGATTGTCAATAATTTTAGATACATTGTTAGTACAAGAATAACTAATTCTTACATCATTCTTATTTATTATTTTTCTTAGGGGGTTATCATCTTTAAAATGTTTTTATAGTAAACCTAGAAAACATTTCCCTATTTTGAGAGAGTTTGCAGAAAGGAGGGTTAAACCAGGTAATATTTCTAGGTCTATTTTTATTAATATTTTTGCTTATTTTATTATTCTTATTTATATTATTATTTGTTCCATTGTCCCTATTTTTGTGATCATTGTTGTTTATATTATTACCCCTATTTTTGTGATGTCTATTGACTTCTAAATGCTTAAGTTCATTTTTATAACCGCTGTTACGTAAAGCTTCATTGTAAAATTCCTTATGATTATTAGATATGTTTATAGAAGATATTTGGTACCTTGCACAGGTACTACCTGTTTAGGTCAGAGTGGACCTAGGAATAATTGCAATGAAGTGGTACACCACATTCCCTAAAGCTCCAAAACAGTAGCTTCGCCATCAGATTTTTTATTGTTAAACTCAGGGCATTTTTTGGAAAAGAGCCTTACTTCTCTGCATAGGTACATTCAGCGTATTCTGCAGCCCCAGTCTCTTGTAGTTAGTATTATGAAGGCTATAAAATGTTGCAAAAAATAAAAGCAGCCACAACAATAACCTTTTTTTTAATGAAGGGAATGAACTTATTTTTAGACTATATATTCATACTTTTGGATTACATTTAATATGAATCATTTGTTTGCACACAACCAAATGGTTTTAGGTTTGGTTTGGTTGGTTTTATGGCATATCAACGTTTGTAGGTTATTTAACGCCAAATCAATTTTTATGTAAATAATCTGTTCTATTGAAAACAGTTCAGTTTAGCATAAGTACACAGTTTAATTGTCAAAAACATTTCCATTTCAAACTATTCAAGCAGTTATATGTAACAATTCAGTTAAGTGTAAATACAGTTCTAATGTCAGAAAACAGTTCTATTTGAAATAATTCAGTTAAGCATAAGCATGCAGTTTAAGTGCAAGTACGGTTTAATTGTCAAAAACGTTTCTGTTTCAAGCTACTCAATTCATTTTAGCATAAGTATGCCGTTAGTTCTTTTTAACCCATAGATAGGGCCCTATCAGGTGCTACCACTCCGGGCCAGAGTGGACCTGGGAGTGATGGCAATGAAGGGGTACTCCGCATTCCCCAAAGCTCCAGCACTGCAGGAACCTCACCATCAGATTGTTTAGTGTCATATACAGGACACTCATTGGGGGGGGGGTCGTACCCCCCTTCAGAGAAGCAGTCAGTGTATTCTACAGCCCCAGCTGACTGGGCAACCAAATTATTTTACATATTGCTACTTGACATTAATAATTCTATTTAATAAATGGTTTCAAGTATCGCCAGCGAACACCAACAACTCATTTCAACATTTATCCATTGCCTGCACACAGTTAAATGTTTACAAGGATTTTTACTCATAGTTAAATGGTATAAAGTAAAGAATATGATTGAATAGTTCGATTTGGTACCCTGCATGGGTACAGTCGGCGTTTTCTGCTGCCCCAGCCGACTTAGCAGTCTATTGTGGTCATTTAGTAAAAAAAAAAAAAAAAAAAAAAAAATCGGAATAACTTTTTTCTGGAAGGAAATAAGCTTATTTCTTGTCTGTTCTAGATTTATACTTTTAGATAACAGATTTTAAGTGTTGTTGAATTTCTCTAATAAATAATTCCCTAAAACATCCACTCTGATTGTACAAAGTGACTGGAAAATAACTTCCAATTTTAAAATTCTTACAATTAATTTTTGAATTACAATTTTTAGAAGCAATGAATATGAGAAGATTGGAAATTAGAAGTTGGTTTTTAATCACCCAATATAATGTTTGTCTGAAATTATAAAATCATGGTATCTTTCGTGAAGAAGAAAATTAGCTTTTTACCAAAAAAAAAAAAAATGGAAAAAAAAGATTTATTTATCAACGAGCGACATGAGTGAGGCATCATGAAAACTATATAATATACAGATAAAAGGAATAATTTACTGATAAAGTAATCAATGTATAGAAAGATTTATATCTATATATTATATCCCACACCTAGACAAACCGTTGTTGGTCAACCAGCAAAGACTTATATTCACAGCTCTGTGCGGACACTCGATGCTGTCTAGAGGACCAGTAAGAAGTAATGACTGATAGAGACGGATTGAGAGAGAGAGAGAGAGAGAGAGAGAGAGTGTGTGAGAGTGAGAGAGAGAGAGAGAGAGAGAGATGTCAGTGAAATAAGCATGTCTTGATGATAATGATGGTGATATATGAACGATATGTATTACATCAATATATTCTTTATGTAGATAAAATTAATTATATATATAGTTAGAATAAATAATACATAGTTAACCTAAATAAAATATAATTCAACTCAATGATATATATATATATATATATATATATATATATATATATATATATATATATATACACGATATGAATACGACATAAAAAAAAGTCGTACATAAATAAAATAAATAATATATTGATATAATATATATAGATAAAATCCCATACAGATAATGTAAATATATAAAATGATATTGTGTAATATAGATTATACGAAGATAAAGTAATATATAGCTAATATAAATGATATCTAGATAAAATAAATAGAATATAGATTAAATAGTACAAATATAATAAATAATAAATACATAAAATAAGCAATATATAAATAGAATGTATTATTTATAGATATGATATATTATTAAGATAAGACAGATAATATAGATAAGTTAAAGGAATTATCGATAATATAAATAATATGGATATAATATCAGTAATATGTTGGTAAAATAGATATTTTAAAGGTAAAATGAACACAACTCATAAAATAAATATCATATGTATAAAGTAAATGTAGATAAAATATTATATAGTTAAAATAAATGATATAGATATTAATATACAGATAAATAAAATAATATCATCATCATCATATCGCGCTGGTAGCACGGGTATCCCTGACCCTCTCTCTCCACTCCTCCCTATCGTTCATCGCCCTAGGTAGGTCTTCAGGACAACATCCCGTATCCTCACATTGCTGCTGAATGTATGTTCGTGCTGGTCGTCCTGCTCTTGCACGGCCATGTGTGGGGGTCCATAAGAGTACATCACTTATGAGTTCGTTCCTGCTTCTCCAGCAGTGTCCTGCATGTCTGGCTCGTCTAACTTGAATAGTTTTCGTGATAGGTGGTAGGTGGCCGTACAGTTGGTGTCTTGTGGGGTGTTGCCGCCAGGACTTGTTTAAGATTGCGCGTAGCATTCTTGTGTAATTGCCGTCTAGCTTCTTCTCGAGCCGTTTTGTTAGCGTCCATGTAGTGCAGCCATATAGCAGTATCGATGTGACCGCTGCCTGGAAGAAACTGTGTTTCATTTTATCGGTTAGGTCTGATTTCCTAATAATCGATAACCTATTGATAGCTGTCCATGCTTTCGCTAACCTCGTTTCGATGTCCTTTTCGGTTGATTCGACGCTGCTTCCTAGGTAGGTGAATTTGTCTACTAGTTTAAGAGGGATTCCTTCTAGAGTGGAGATTATGAAGTAAATATTATACATATAAAATAAATAAGATATTTTTAAAACGTAGGAATGAAGGAAAACAATTTCTTGCTGACTGTTTTGAAGCACTTTTGATTTATAAATCTTTTTTCTATACTGGCGCTCGTGGGGTGATAGTTACCATAATAGGAAATTGACACGACGAAACGAGGGGGTGTCCTCGTGGTGTAATAGTTAAAGCGATGGACAGCGGAATCGTAGTGAGCGAGTTTATACTCCTGTCGCGCTATTACGTTCACTTTCGGACACATACCCTTGGGAAAGGTATGAACCCCCTTATCCTCCCAGCTATGGGTTAAATAGTACTACAACTGTTCTTCTAGGAGAATGGCTTTGGCATTAAATAACCTACAAAGGTTGATATGCCATTAAACAAAGGAACCAAACCAAACCAAACCAAACCAAACGATGAAACGAGTTCAATTACTGAACAAGGCTCTTTGGATTTCACACAAGTTAATACCTTTGGGAAAGTCATCAATCCAACTATTCTTCCTCCATCTATGGGTAAATAGTAAGGTAGACTGGGCCAATTTCAGTTTCATGTTTGATTCCCAGTGGATCACCTTCCCCACTCAATATTTATTATTATTATTATTATTATTATTATTATAGGAAGTGAAAGGTAGCTGTTATGGCAACCAGTCTAAGAGAAAGAAAGCGTTGAATTCAAACCTATTAAAGTTCGCTAAAAAAAAAATTGACGTTGTGTCGCATTCTGCTCATACAGAGGGTTTAGTATACACCTATACTGTCACGTATTCCGACCTAGAAATGAACGGCTGCTATTTTATCAGTGCTTAATTTATTGAAAAAAAAAAATGATTTTAAAAATGATGCTCAAGTTGAGTGAAATGTAATTGTTTATACCAAAAGTATTGAAAAAAAGGGACTTAGTCTCGATCTTTGATATCTTCACCATTAATTTTCTTCTTTTATCTGATTCATTTATTTTATTATATTATACTTTTCTGTGAGACTTGTGATCATTTGGCTCAAATCAAATGGCACTAGAAGATCTAAAGTGTCACTAAATGTGTCCTACTGTTAGAAAAATCGCTACCAAATATCTTGAGACAATGATATTTGATGTTAAAGAAGGCTTAGGCGTTTTTCGCAAAATGGTGCTAATCAGTAATTGAGTAAAAATGTTGAAAGTTTATAGTATTGCGTATTTATCTTTAACTATACGGCCACCTGCCTCCCATCACGAAAACTATCCAAGTTAGACGAACCAGACACGCAGGACACTGCTGGAGAAGCAGGGACGAGCTCATAAGTGATGTACTCCTATGGACCTCCACATATGGCCGGGCAAAAACAGGACGACCAGCTCGAACATACATACAGCAGCTATGTGAGGATACTGGATGTAGCCCTGAAGACCTACCAGAGGCATGAACGATAGGGAGAAGAGGCAAGAGAGGGTCAGGGATATCCGTGCTAGCGGCACGCCATGATGATGATGATGATGATCTTTTGAGATAAATTTTTTGCACCGCGTAGATTTTTGGGTTTGGTTTTGTTTCATGGCACATCAACCACTGTTGATTATTTAATGCCAAATCCATTTTTATACATATAAAGTTTTATTTCAAACAATTCAGTTTAGCACAAGTACACAGTTTAAATGTCAAAACAATTCAATTTCAAACAATTCACTTATTTAGCATCAGTACTCAGTTTAAATTTCAAAACAGTTCCATTTCAAACAATTCAGTTTAGCATAAGCACACAGTTTAGTTCTATTTAACCCACATATAGGACCCTATCAGGTGCTACCACACCGAGCCAGAGTGGACTTGGGAGTGATGGTAATGAAGGGGTACTCCGCATTCTCCAAAGCTCCAGCATTAGTAGAGTCTCACCATCTGATTTTTTAGTGACATATCTAGGAAAATCGTTGTGGGAAGTTTTACCCTTCTGCAGAGATGCAGTTGGTGTATTCTACAGGCTCAGCCGACTGGGCTGAAGAAGGTCTGGTGTCATATCTAGGACACTCGTTGGTGGAGTCTTACCCCTTTGCAGAGATGTATTCGGTATGTTCTGCAGCTCCAGCCGACTGGACCAGAACTGCGAAGAGATTCAACTTCCTTTCGATTCTTATAATAATAATAATAAATATTGAGTGGGAAGGTGATCCACTGGGAATCAAACATGAAAATGAAATTGGCCCATACTGACAAATGGTATATGCACAAACCAGAAGTCACCCTTGAAAATGAACCATGTCAAATAATCTGAAATTCTGAGATACAAACGGATCAAACAATCCAGTAATGAAGACAAGACCTAGTTTTAATTAATAAAAAAATAAGTTACTGTCATAAAGCGGATTTTATTGTGCAAACAGACTACTAACTGAAAAGGAAAGAAGTTAAAAAGCTGGACATATACCTGGACCTTGCCAGAGAATTGAAGCAGAAGTCAATTTCAAGAATGGATTGAAGAAACAATGATTTTTTTCAGTATTCAAGATGTACAAATGCGCATGTGTTCGTAATTTTGTCAGGATTCTAAAAAAAGATGGTTTAGTCTAATCAATTACCGGAAAATCGATAGTCTACCTGTATAAGCTTTTCAACATTTCCATACTTGGTCATAAAAGTTGACTGGTTACTTTTGCCCGAGCTACACTATTAACTCAAATGATGCAAAACACTACTATGGAGTTAATGAACGTTCAATGTCTACTTCGAGCGAGCGAGAGAGAGAGAGAGAGAGAGAGAGAGAGAAAAGTTTGATAGGAAAATAAAACATTTTTTTGAGGCAAGCAGCTGCAAAAATCTAGAGTTTTATAATTGAGGAAGTCCAAGGCAGCTGATCAGCCTCGTTCTCATTAACGTCTGTTATTATTATTATTATTATCATCATCATTATTATTATTATTATTATTTGATATTGTTGTTTTTGTTGTATTTCATGCGACTCTACCTATTCAGTCGTTTTTGTTTAAAAGGATGCAGAAAAGACCTGAAGTCTTCTTTCCTAGCAAATGATGTTGAATTAAAATCGATAAATTACTAGTCTGACAATACTTTACACACGACATCAATTACAGGCATTTAAGTGAGCACTAATCTATTTAATTACTAAATTGTTTATAACAGTCAATTGCTTTAGTTTGTTTGAGTCTTTTTTTCTAAAGGCATATCAACACCATATGGGTTATTTGATGCTGGAACCTGATTCATTCGTAAATGTTTCGTCACAATTATGATTATCTATATTTTCGATCTTCTATTGCAATCGTTTTTTAATTGAACTTTTTTGTTTTAATAAATAAACGAGAATGTAGGACTTATCGTCGACTGGGTTTTGTCGTTTCGTCGAACCACTGAGTGAAAATGAAAGAAAGCAAAAAGAAAATTACTTGGCTCTTGCCAGAGAGCTGAAAAGCAGTGGACCATGAAGGTGACGGTGATACCAAGTGTAGTAGGTTCACTTGGAACGGTCCCCGGAGGCTTAGAAAAAAAAAGGACAGGAAGAATTAGAAATCAGTGGAATAAATAAGACATCCAGATCACAGCATTTTCAAGATCGGCTAGAATATTCAGAAGAGTTCGAGAGACCTGAGGTGACTCACTCTCAGTGAAAGATCACCACTTCAACTTAGTGTGAAAAACTGGTAATAATAATAATAATAATAATGATAATAATAATGATAATATTAATTCTGCAGACCTAAGGAGACTTGCTGTCACTCAGACTTCTGTGAAAATCCACCAGGTGACGTTGGTGAGAAAAACTCACAAGTAATGAAATAATAATAATAATAATAATAATAATAATAATAATAATAATAATAATAATAATAATAATAAAAGGCCACCAGCAAACGCTGAAGTGAGAATCTCTCAAGGAGTGAAATAATAATTTTAATCGTACGAACAAATAGTATATGCACAACCCAGAATCTGTCTTGAAGAATGAGACGCATAAACAGATCACCTAATTTTGGCCAGACGAATAGACCTTATGATAATAAAAAAAGAGAACGCTTCATGTGAACTTCATAATATAAATAATTTACACGCGGTTATATAGTATAAAGTATTCCTATTTAATACTAAGAATGTTTAACAGATCTTACCGACCCAGCGATGAAACCCAAATAGGTTTTACCACTAGAGGTCAGTGGGGGGGTGTCCTCGTGGTTAAAGCGATGGACTGCGGAATCGTAGTAAACGAGTTTGTACTCCAGTCGCGCTATTACGTTCACTTTCGGGCAAATACCCTTGGGAAAGTTATGAACCCCCTTATCCTCCCAGCTATGGGTTAAATAGTACCACTAATGTTCTTCTAAAGAATAGTTTTGGTATTAAATAACCTACAAAGGTTGATATACCATGAAACAAAGAAACCAAACCAGACCTAGAGGTCAGAATCGACCGAGACAATGTGACAATGTAAATGTACTTCACACTTCGGTATATTCAATACCACACCAATAAGGAAACTATAATCGCGGCATGTAAACTTATATTCATGTGAATAAAAATATATAGAATGATATATCATCATCATCATCATGTCGTGCCGCCAGCACGGATATCCCTGACCCACTCTCGCCACTTCTCCCTATCGTTCATCGCCTCTGACAGGTCTTATGATAATAAAAAAAAAAGAGAATGCTTCATGTGAACTTCATAATATAAATAATTTACACACGGTTATATTGTATAAAGTATTCCTATTTAATACTAAGAACGTTAAACAGATCTTACCGACCCAGCGATGAAACCCAAATAGGTTTTACCACTAGAGGTCATCCCGTATCCTCACATAGCTGCTGTATGTATGTTCGAGCTGGTCGTCCTGCTTTTGCTCGGCCATATGTGGGGGTCCATATATATGTGTACATATATATGTATATATTTGTGTATGTGTGTATACATATGTGAGTGTATATATTCACACACAGATGCAAACATATATAACATACACATGGAAATATACGCACACACTTGTTTGCCCACACAGAGCAGAGTGGAGTTTTCAGCCTTGGTAGGGCAACCAAAAGGAAAACTCTGAATCCAAACCTGTTAAACTCCGTTTAAAAATTGACTTGGTGTTACATCCTGCCCGTGTGGAGGGGTTGGTAAATACATGTACACACACATACGTATAGATTACTTAAAGTCTCCAGGTTATTTGGTATATTAAAGTGTTTTATTAGAGAATTTTAAGTGTATTGCTGTAATGAAAATGTCGCTATGATGTGCCGTTGATTGCGATAACATACACTTGTTGATACAACCATACACACACACACACACACACACACACACACACACACATATATATATATATATATATATATGTTGGCCGACTGTAGTCGAGATCTGAAGGCCCTCTTTATAATTGCTACAACATCGATGTTTAGGGAGGGTGCCACTCCTTTCCTTGGATTCTCCACTTACCTTTGATCCGTACCTTATAAGCTGAGCAAGTGCCCGTGGTGTAATGGTTATCGTCGTAGAAAAGGGACACGGCGACACGAGTTCAAATCCTGGACGAGAATGATTGCATTTCACATAGCACTAATACCCTTGGGAAAGGTATGAATCCAAATATTCTCCCTCCAGCTATGGGTAAATAGTAGGACAGACTAGGTTCTTCAGCCTTGGTGAGGCAACTAGTCTAGGAGAAGGAAAACTCTGAATTCAAACCTGTTAAACTCCGCTTAAAAATTGACCTTGTGTCATATCCTGCCCGAGCGGAGGGGTTGGTAAATAGGATAAGCTGAGGAAGGAAGGAGGCATCAAGTACCATTTTCTTTTAGTCTTGGGTATGGCTGGACCTTGGAACACTGTAACAATTTTGCCAATAGGCCAATTATATATATATATATATATATATATATATATATATATATATATATATATATATATAAACAGAACATTTTAGTTTTGAGGATTTCTCATGCAGTTTCATCAATCGAATTTTTTGATATTTTTTATGCAACTTAGTATGGTACGAGGACATTAATCACAAAAGAACACTAGAAATATTGAATTTGTCAGCAAGTTGGGAATACAAATCATAACCCAAGTTTTGATAATTGATACAGGTTCTCAAATAAGGGGTAAGTAAATTGGCCCCATTGCAGATTTGCAAGGATTGCTTGTTGACTATTGCTCTCCAGTAAAGCGCTCATAATCATTATTCTAGTCAAGCAGAAGGTTCAATTTAATTGATACTCAATGAAAATCGAACTTAATAAGTAAGCAAATTTATATGCGAGGCGAGTTGGCTAACAATGATGTCATAAGAGGTGCCCTAGTACAGCAGACTCCGAAATGAATATCAAAATCCCTAGCTATGGTGATTAGTCTGTGAATCATATTTTTAAAACATGCGCTTTTAACCCTGAAAAAGACTTTACTTGCAAGGTAACAGCAGCGATTAAGACATTCTTGATATTTTGTGCCTGATTGAGAGCAAAATGATTATTAAATTACAAAGATAAAACAATGATAATGATTGCTTTCGGCAATAAACAAAAAAGTCTGCCGAATCACAGACACATCCTCACACCACACACACACACACACACACATCACTATTCTCTCATTTTTAAATTCATTCTATGTTAGAGCTCTTCCTTTTTTTTTAAACAATCAATCTTATGATTTTTTTTTGTAGTAGGATTTTTTCCCTTTTGTAGCCTGAAGATCTATTATTTTCTCCTGTTGTGGCTTTCCTCGTGACTCATCAGTCCGAGCCACCTGTAGAACTTGCGGTCATATCTCAAGCAGCCGAGCGCTGCTGGAGGTCTCGATCGGATTTGGCAGATTTTCCGTTGTTGACTTTTATCCCTTCCCAGCCTTTGTTCTTTGTACCTCAAAGACTGCTATGATTTGTTTGATGGTTTGTTACTCAGTAATGCTATTTCTCATTTTCTTTTACTTGGTCCAAGAGGTCAATTCCGGTTTTCCGAATAATGGTCTTTTGTTGGTTTTGAGAAGGGAAGAAAACTGGATAAAGAGAATGGCTGAATTTGTTTAAAGGAGAGCCTTCATGACAGAGGAGGAATGGTCAGAACATTAAATCCCATGCGTTTTGCTGCGCCAAAGACAAGTTGAAATGTGCAACATTATTTCCACTGACTGATTATAATAGCATTTTATTCCGAGACGTTAGGGAATGCCATTCATTGTGTGATTAATATGTATTTTTGTGTTGTTGCATCTGAAGAGTTTTTCATTTATTTTTTTTTTTTACATGGCCCTATCGTATACGAACATTTTAAAAATAATTATATGCTTTGAATTAAATAATAATAATAATAATAATGCAAATTAGCACAGTAAGAGTATAAGACTAGACACGACTGGGTGAGCAAGGTGATCCACTGGGAATTGTGCAAGAAATTGAAATTTGACCTTACGAACAATTGGTGTATGCACAACCCAGAATCTGTGCTGGAAAATGAGACGCACAAACTCCTCTGGATTTTGAGATATAAACGGATCACCTAATCTAGGCCAGACGACCAGACCTTGTTATAATCAACCACAAAAAAAAGTGAACGAGCAAAATTGTGAACTTTCCTGTCTCGGCTGACCATAGAGTAAAATTGAAAGAAAGTGAAAAGAAAGACAAGTACCGGGACCTTGCTAGGAAATTGAAAAACTGTGGAACAAGAAATTTACGGCGATACCAACTGTAATTGGTGTTCTTGGTACAGTCACAAAGGTTTTGTAAAAGGACAAGAGGACTTGTAAATTAGAAGACGAGTGATGACCATCAAAACTACAACATTGCTGAGATTGGCCAGAATACTGTGAAGAATCTTCAGAAGACTTGTTGTCACTCAAACTCCAGTGAAATTGTTTAATGGCATATCAACCTTCATGGGTCATTCAATGCCAAAACAATCATTGAAGAAGATCTATAGATGTAGTATTTATCCCATAGTTGGAAGTGTGTATAAGGGAGTTCATACCTTCCTGAGGGCATTAGTCCAAAAGTGAACGTTATAGCGTGAATGGAGTTCGAAATCTCTTCCTTCAAGGCTGCAGTCCAACGCGTCAGACACTGCACCACAAAAGACTTCTCTGAATGGAAATTAAATTTCGTTACAAGGTGTGCGTAAAATTTTAAAAGGTCTTGATTTTAAAAGATCTATATCATTGGAATTTTTCATTTAACGCAAAGAGAGCCTGGTCTTGTCAGCTGGGGCTGCTGAATACACTGACTGCATCTCTGCAGAGGGGTAAGACCCCTCCTCAATGAGTGTAATGGATATGATACGAAACAGTATGACGGTGAGGCTGCAGGAATGCTGGAGCTTTGGGGAATGTGGAGTACTCCTTTATCATATTTACCATATTTACCAACTCCTTCGCTCGGGCAGGATATGACACAAGGTCATTTCTTACGCGAAGTTTAATAGGTTTGAATTGAAAGTTTTCCTTCTCCTAGATTAGTTGCCTCACCAAGGCTGAGGAACCCTGTCTGCCCTACTATTTACCCGTAGCTGGGGGGGGGAGAATATTTAGATTCATACATTTTCCAATGGTATTAGTGCTATGTGAAATGCAATCAGTCACGTCCTGGATTTGAACTCGTGACGCCGTGTCCATTTCCAACGACGATGACCATTACACCACGGGCACCTCCTTTATTGCCATCGCTTATAGGTTTACTCTGGCTCCGAGTGGTAGCATCTGATAGGGTCCTATCTCTGAGTCAAATAGAACTAAACTGTAATTACACTAAACTTAATTATTTGAAATGAACTATTTTGATATCTAACTGTGTTTAAACTGTATACTTACTTATTACGAAACTGAATTATTTGAAATGAACCTATTATCCGTGCTGCCAGCACGATATGATGATGATGATGATGTACTTTTACTAAACTTAATTGTTTGAAATAGAACTGTTTTGACATTTAACTGTGTGTAAATAAAAAGAATACTATACTTATACTGAAATGAACTGCTTGAAACCTTTATCAAAATGATTTAATACGATGTTAAATGATCCGAAAAGGGTTTATACAATTCAAAACAAAAGAACCAACTAACCAGCCAAGCGAGTCCCTAATATATTTTTAAAATTAATTTTATGACTTTTTTTTTCATAAAACTTTTAAATAATGCGTCTTGTGTATTATACTAAACTTCATCCGGTGATAAGTTTCAACTTCTGTAGAATGTGGGGGTCACTTTTTGTAGTCATTACTCCCAGTTTCACTCAGACCTTGAGTGTTAGTACCTCTAAGGAACCGCTAATTTCAAGGAGATCTGCTTGAGATGTTTAAAATTCGGTATAACACTAGCTTCTAAAACATTGAAATTATAACTAAGTATACAGTGTTAACCTGTTTAAACTTATTTTCTACTTAATTAATACATTGGCTCTTAAATCATCGATATTGTGACTAAGTATGAAGTATTTACATATTTAAAATGATTGGGAAGATACATTTTGTATCTTGGAAAACATAATCGTTTAAATGATTTTGAGTAAAAATGACCCATTAATGGTTGACCTGCTTTAAAACCAACCAAATCACATGTATTGTTCGTTTCATTCGTCATATTGCAAAGCTGAAACAAAGAAACTTGTTGACAAAGAAAAAGAGAAGAAAACTTACCATCAACTCCGAATTCTCCAGTTACTTCTACGCTATAGCCTTCTCCAACTCCATTAGATACAGAGCATTTTATAAGCAAATCAATGTCACTTTTAGATAACAAATAATACAGTGTGCTGTTTCTATAATACTGGCACGTCGTGGTATTTAAGAAAGGTTCTGTCTGGTTATTGCGGTCATGGATTCGAACCCAGTCACTGTCCTCCCGTCTCTGACGGTACCACACGAAGTTCCCAGGGGGGTTACCCACCATGCCACCACAACGAATTTCCAACAAGACTCCTGTGTGAGGCACAGTGTTGTTTACGTTTATCATTGTCAGAGGACCCGGTCGAGCTGCAACGAGAAAGAAAAAAGACATGATTTTTAATCTGCTTTCTCAACTGTTCTTTAGATTTTTACGAAGAAATCTGGCACATGGCTATGAGTGTTAATTAAAGCTGATTGTGACAAGCTTATTTAATAAGCTTATCTTAAGGATAGCACATTAAACTCGTTTTTGGTTATGTTTTCAAAAGCTGATTCGTATAAGCTTATTTAATAAGGTTAGTTTAGTCTGGAACAAGATCATTGCTTTGGTTATATTGTTTTATGAGACTTTATTTTAATGCTAAAAATATTTATTCTTCTATGCATGTAAATCAGGGAGAAACATCTGTGCAGTACTTATTTCAGTGTAATCGGTTCAACTTGCTTAGGGAACTGCACAATGTCTTGTCAGCGGTGATTAGAACATGCTGTTTGTATTCCCTTCGGAGGTGCCCGTGGTGTAATGGTGCTGATTGCATTGCACTAATACCCTTGGGAAAGGTATGAATCCAATTATTCTCCCTCCAGATATGGGTGAAATAGTAGGGCAGACTAGGTTCTTCTGCCTTGGTGAGGTAACTAGTCTAAGAGAAGGAAAACTCTGAATCCAAACCTGTTAAACTCCGCTTAAAAATTGACCTTGTGTCATATCCTGCCCGAGCGGAGGGGTCGGTAAATATGTGTTCCCTTCGAAGAATTAAGCCCCATCACACAAAAAGATATCATGTGTATGACACTAAATGGTATGCAGTGGTGAGGTTTCGATTCTAAAGCTCTGAGCCGTGAGGAATCACTCATTCGTTGCTATTGCACCAAGGCCCACTCGGGGTCAAATAAATCTATTTAAAAAGGATTATTATTAGAAAGAAATACTTGAAACTGTAAAACTGCAGACAAAGAAAGGATCATCAAAGAAAAGATTATCAAAGAAAGGATTATCATTGAATTGAAATAGATTCTTAAAACCGTATAATTTTTTTTTGGAAAATAGACTGACTTTAGGATTAAATAACCCAATAAAGGTTGATGTGTCGTAAAACCAACCAACCAACCAACCAACCAATAATACCATCTTCTCTGATCAGTTATCTCACTTTTGCTGCATCTACATATATTACACTGACTTCGACCTAAAATACCCTACAAAAGGTTGACATGCCGTAAACCACAGTACAGAGTTTGTGATGATTACAGACTCCATCACTCATAGATAGATATGATTATAGACAATTAGGTACCAACAGATATAAGGATATGTGCATACAAGTGAATGTGTGTATACCTTCGTGTGTGCGGTATATGTATATGCATTTGTGTGTATGTGTATGTGTGTGAGTATGCACGTAAACGCATGAAACTCGTTTATAGGATCATCTACAGATAGAAAAAAAAAACGGTGAGACTGATTAAAAAATGACCAAATAAATAAAAGCCAGATATTTTGTTTCTGTGTCACCAGTAAAGTTTCCTCTTTGTTCCTTATTGCATTAATATTCTTTTTTTTTTAAATCCTTTTTTTTTTCTTTCACCTTTTTCTCTGTTCTCTGGAGTCTCTTATATAATCTATAAACGCCATCTGAGATTTCACGGAGGCAGAAAGATCACGTGAACGTACACTAACACAATTTAAGGAAAAGCACATAAATATCAAGTGAACAACTTTTCTCCTTCTGCGCATGTGTGAGTAAATTCTAAGGGACTACTTTTTATTAGTATCCCTCCGCATATAATAACAAAAAAGATAACAGAAAAAAATGGGCTGTGAAATCAATATGAAAAAACGAACAAAAATAAACGTAACCTATAAATTAGAAAGCGTATTCAGTATCCAGAAGAATACCAAGTGAAAAAAGTGCTTCCACTCTGAATAATATTCATTCTTAGCAGTTTTAATATATAGCTTGATAAATAAAAACAGATCTAGTTCAACTGACCAATACTGAAATGATTAGAATACCTAAGTGAATTCAATGTTGCTCTTCTCTTTGAATATTGGCTAATCAAGGTGGGAAAGATGTTTTGGAAAGTTTTTTTTAAAAACCTTTATGCTAGTTATAAAACCAAAATTAAAGAGAAAAATTAAGAAGACAAAAAACATTTGAATATAGTCGGCCCAGAGAGTCGCTTTTCATAAACACCATCTCGCGTGTCTTATGTCCTCGGCGGGGCGATTTCCGCATCCTACTCATGACACAGATACGGCATCACATAATCGTCGTCCAAGATACCTGGTTGATCCTGCCAATTGTCATATGCCTGTCTGAAAGCTTAAGACAGGCAAGTGTAAGTTCACACCATTCGCATTCTATCAGGCGAAACCGCAACTCACGAATCGGACCTAATCCTCTCAAAGATAAACATTCCACGTTCCAGTATTGTATATTTATAGATTAAAACAAATAAATAAATTTAACACACATACACACACACACACACACACACACACACACACACACACACACACACACACACACACACACACACACACACACACACACACACACACACGCTCTTCCCATGAATTGAGCACTCTGTTAGCCGATAAGCATATAAAAATATATACCTTAAAAATTCATTCTCTTACGCTTACATAGCGATAGCTGAGAGGTAAGATATCCACCTGCAGTAAAATCAGCCGGGTTTCGATTCCATCATAAAACATCTCACCAACCACATTTGTGTTAGAACTAAACAGTCTGTCTGTTGATGACTATATATAAGAATAGAGCTGAGCTAGTTCGCGCTGTTTTATAGATATGTTTTAAGATACGCGACAAATTAGGTATATCAGACCTGTCGATTCTTTCGTCTCAGTTTTGCATTAAATTAGGTAAAAACTTTCTGCGTTTAATCGTTGAATAACTTCGAAATAGTTGTACAATTTCAATTGATAATGGCCATTATAAAGAAAAATCTGGAGATACCATTTAACCTAAACCTGGGGTGATAAGGAAGGGTCATACCTTTCTTAAGGGCAAGATTTAAAGTTCAGTATCTGTATATTGTTTATCTCTCAGTTTTGATTGTACATTGATCAGTGAGGACATCATTTTCTGTTTCAAAAATGGTTGAATAAATTGATAAATCTGAACAACTTCGATTGATCGATTTTAACGACATTTCAATCCGTCTAGGGTTATATTATACCTAGACGTTAGGAAATCACGTTTATTATTTGTTCACGTTAAGATTCTTTCTGTGGTCGTTTCTTTCGATTTTTTTTCCACACAATATTCCTATCTGATACAAATAATTATATTGTTTCAAGAAATGGTTTCTATTTAATAATTATAATTTGTTTGCACACAGTTATATCAAGTATTCTGTTGTGACGGAATCGCCTGCTGGTGGACTCAGCCCCTCTCCATAAAGCCGGAGAACGCACCAATGCGAAGTCGGTCTGGATCCGGATGCTAACCTCGCCTCCGGGCGGTTATACGAACTAGCTTACCGTCCTATGTTCTTGTAACCATCTTTGTTCTTGTAAATATATACCTATACTATAACCAGGGTGTTCTATTCTCTTTGTGGCCCCTTCCAGGGCTATAACATATTTCTATCTAATACAAATAATTATATTATTTCAAGAAATGATTTATATTTAATAATTATAATTTGTTTCCTACAGTTATATGGTTTCAAGTAACTTATTATAAGCAGGCGCGGTGAGTATCCGTGGCGTAGGGGATACTCTGCAAGAACGTGGTGTCATATTAAGTGGTTTTGAACACCGGTCACACTGTTAAGCTCACCTTCGGATAAATACCTTTGGGAAAGGGCTGAACACATTTATCTCCATTTAATGCCAAGGCAATTTTGGCATTAAATAACCCAAGAAGCTTGATATGCCATTAAACAAAGAAACCAAGTCAAAATAATGATAAACCTTTTTAAATAGTTATAATACTTCGAGGAAGGAAGTAACTGACCAAGTAACATAAACTTAGCAAAAAGTGAGCGGATAGAAAATGCTTCTTTAGCCATTCTCATTTCCACCGAGCAGTTTAACTCCCTTTATGGAGTTAAACTGCTGGGTGGAAATGAGTATCTATTCTTAATATAAATAATTTACAGATATATGTTATCTAGTAATTTGCAGAAAGATCTGCTTTAGCTAGGTCCCTAACTGTGTCATAGCGGATCTTCAAAACCTGGACAAGGCTGTTTGCATTTCACGTAGCACTATTTCCATTCAGAAAGGTATGAATCAATCTATCTCCCTCCAGCTGTTTGTAAATAGTAAACCAGCATGAGTTCTTTAACCTTGGTATGACAACCGATTCAGGAGAAACAATTTAAACGTGTTAAAAATTGACTTTAAGTCACATTCCACCCGTGCTGAAGGCTTGGTAAATATATATGCCCAAAACATTCCCTTTTATTTGGGTAGGTCTTACCCGTATAAAGAGAATACCGTCAGTGTATTCGAAGTCCTGTCGATAGGGCTTCAACAATTTAGATATACACACTAGATATTATACGTCTCACTATATTTACCGATATTTAAATGTGGTGATTGCCTGTAATTTTACTTATGCAAACAGAAATAAAAGCATGAAAAGACAGGGCTATAAAATTATAGTCACTTCTATATTATTTGCATTGCATCAACTTAGAATAGTATTGATTACTGCTTATCAGAGACATCCATGCGAGACATCATCAAATCTTTCTGTACGCAGTCTAAACTTAGAACTCACTCATTCGTCACTGAACTCAAAGGAACCATCTTTGATTCCACAATCCATTCTACTCTTCCTTCGCTTCATTGGATTTTAATTATGTTCTTTCCTTCTTCGAAAAACTTATCCAGCCTTTCATCTCGATTCTCCATACTCCGGTTACTTCAAGCAAACTATTTCTCATGAAGAAAAAAAAATGGTTGCTCGCCTGCCTGCCGATCTATCTATCTATCTATCATTGCCTGTCTGCCTATCTATCTATCAATCTATCTAACTAAATAGATAATCAGTTCAGTGGGATCGTATATACAGTATCACCGATAAATAAGTACAATCCCACCATTTAAAAAAAATAAATAAATACTTGATTTTCTTCCCAACCAAAGACACCGGAATTTTATCATTTCTTATGAGACATTATACAATCAAAACTTTTATTTTTAAGTATCATTTCTTAACAAACACTACACTATTGAAACTCTGTATCCAAAGAAAAAAAATTGGATAAATATGCAGTCTGATTAAAAATTAATCCCTTGCTAATTTTTTATGACTTCTTTCTTAACTATAATTGATAAGTATATTAAATTATTATTATTTTAATATTGGGAGTTACTTTTTAATCACTCAGAGACGTACTTATTTTTTTTACTTCTACATATTTTTGGCAACAGAGTTAAAATTTAGGCCAAGGCGGCAGGCATTCATTTTGCACTAATGCCATTTATAAAAGTATGAATCCATCATTTTTTTTGAATTTCAGATAAAGGTAAAACGCAGTCCTTTCTCGCCTTGGTGGGTAACCAGTCTAAAGGAATGGCAACAGTGAATTAACAATTGGTTGCACGTAATTCTACTTAATTATAAGCCGTAAAAAATGTACTCCATATTGAAATCATAGAATCATTGGAGGAACGTTCAGCGTAACGGTTTATGTCGTTGGAAATAGATTTGGCTGGCCGGGTTCAAATCCTGATTGTGGCTGATAAGCGTTTCTCTTCACAATAATACTTTTGAGAAAAGTGTAAATCTGTTTCCCTTCCAGCAATTTGTAAATATCAGGTAGACGTGAACTCTTAAGCAAACCGGTCTCAGTGAAGGAAAACTCTGAATTCAAACCACCAGTACTTCGTTTAAAATTTGACCTTTTATCAAATGGTGTATGCGGAGAGAGAGAGAGAGAGAGAGAAAGAGAGAGAGAGAGAGAGAGAGAGAGAACGCGCAAACAACCCATAATCTACATTTAGTTGCTTTGCTTTTATGACATATCAACCATTGTGGTTATTTAACGCTAAATACTGTTTATACATATATATTAGATATATATGATCAGTAAACAAAGTTAAATGGTTCCATGTACTGCTATGTATCACCAACAATTCAATTAAACATCAGTAGTTTCTTTACACACAATAAAATTATCAAACAGTTCTATTTCTAACAATTCATTTTAGCTTAAGTCAACAAAGTTAGATGGCTCCAAGAATTGCTATGTATCACAAACAATTCAATAAAACATCTGTAATTTGTTTACTCACAGTTTAATGACTAAACAGTTCTACTTAAAATAATTCAATTTAGCCTAAGTAATTTGTTTGCACACGGTTTAGATGGCAAACAGTTCGATTTAACCCATCAATATTAGATATTATCTCACTGGACCAGAGTAGATTTGGGAACGATGGCCATGAAGGTCCAGCATTATTGCAACCTCACCATCAGATGGTTTAATGTCAAATCCAGGATATTTGTTGGGGTTGGGGGGGGGGGGCTTACCCCTCTGCAGAGATGCAGTCGGTGTATTCTAAAGTCAGTCCCAGATGAAATTAATCTCATTTTGTGTTTGTCAAAGTATTTCTTTGGTTTGGTTTCTTTGTTTATTGGCATATCAACCTTCAAAGTATTTGTTTTAAGTATACTTTTACCACAGTACACAGGCTTCCTGTATCTGTCTAAAGAACTCCATGTAAAAGACAAAGCGTCTTGAGGCACAGGTCTTCATTATTTAATGGTTGCACGGACTGGCACGCTGTAATTAATTTAGAACGTTAATTGACATATTCAACTAAAATAATATTAACTGCCCTGCGTCCAGACATCGTCGTACGGTCCGTTAATTCAAGGAAATCTTTCGTTGTCGAATTAACGGTCACTGTTGAGAAATATGTCAACTGGGTGCATCAGCTTAAGTTGGAAAAATAAAGATCTGCGAGAACAATGAGTTAGAAATGGCTGGATAACAAATATATTTACAATCAAAGACAGATGCCGAGTTTTCTTTATCGACTCAACTTCCGTATACCTGACTAATCTTGAACTTTTATCATCAGTCAAGAGAATATATATATATATATATATATATATATATATGTGTGTGTGTGTGTGTGTGTGTGTGTGTGAAAGGTCCTAAATGTATCCAGCATGGATATGGTATTCCTACAGAATGACAAACCAAAAAGTCTGATGGTATCATGCCGGGCCGCTTTCAGTTTGTAGTAATAATGCTCCGGCCCCGAAACCATGCCTGAACCCAGACTCATCATCTGATAAAGGTTTTGTTGGAAGGAATACAGCTGTTCGTTCAGCAATCATTGTATAAATCTAACGAAATACATTAGCATATATATATTTCTAATCTGGGAGCCTCTAGTAAGCTAGGCTAGCAAACCTACACGAATGAGTTCGAGTCTCAAAAAGTGTCCCATTCATATGTCTTTGCGCCACATCTAAGCAAAACGCCTTGTAAATTACTACTATATGTTTATAACCTTCCCAGATTACGTACTGCAAACCTCAGTAGATCAAATAAAAGAAAAAAGTTTCACATTAAAAAAGACAAGAAGCGGAAGATATATGGTAGATACTAAAATAGACGCAGACAACGCAGATAGTCTTGCGCTTCTCGCAAATACACTTGCACAAGTCAACTCCTTGCTTCATAACTTAGAGGAACCAGCAGGCAGTATCAGCCTCCGTCCAAACGTAAATAAAACTGAGTTCCTGTAATATAAACAAAAATGAGCCACCTTCGTATTGAATTGTAAGCCTCTGAATTTAGTTGACTCGTTCCTTTTCCTCAGCAGCAATATCTTATCGACAGAAAGAGATATCAACATACGTCTTGTGAAGGCGGGGACGGCTATTGACAATTATTGATCATATTGAAATCTGATCTTTCTGATAAAATAAAGCAAAATTTCTTCCAAGCGGTGGCTGTGTCAGTACTAGTGTATATGGATGAACCATATGGATGTTAATGAAACACGTTGAGAAAAAGTTAGATGGTAACTACGCTAGAATGTTACATGCTGCATGGTCACTTAACTCCCGTCTCACAAACAATCCAAAAAGTTGAATAATACGTGCTGAGCACTTTCAGAAAAGTAAAGACGAACTCATAAGCGACGTTTCTTTGTGGACTCCAACACATGGACACACCAGTGTTGGATGTCCTGCAAATACTTATATTCATCAACTATGTGTGGACATTGGATGCAGTCTAGAGAACTTACCAAAAACGATGGACGACGGAGATGCATGGCAGGAAAGAAAGGAAACTCCGTGCTGTAAACAGACAGATCTGTTTCGTTCTATCAGAACTCATCAGTGTGGCTAGACAGTAGCTTCCCGTAGCTGGGATCGAAACCCTGGTTAACTCAAACGCCAAGCCAAAGCTTCTAACCATTCCGCCACGAGGAGATATTAGCTGTGAAGTAAATTTGAAACGGTTATGAATCACAATTACTATTGTTTACATACATCCGTTCAACGGTAGCCGAGACCTCAATTCATATACGAAGAGGCTTGCAATGAACGCTAATGGCAACACGATTACTTCTTCGCCAGAGAACTCAACCCTACGGGGGTAGGGAAGTATATATCTCTATCGTCATCCACACACACACACACATATATATATATATATATATATATATACATTTATTTATTCTAAATAATGTAGAAAGTTGAAATCTCGGTGGATATTAAACAAAATGACCTTGTCGTGCCCTGTGAAATCAATCTCGTTTGTCAAAGTATTTATCGTATGTATACTTTTAGCCGACATCTTCATCATCATCATAGATAAATAAGAATCGATTTCTTATTCTATTTATCCCTTCTCTTATCGATCAACTTCTGTTTTATAAGTAAATTTGTATTGATCTGTGTTCTGTCCTAGAAACCACATATTAATCGTTCCTTGTGTAACCATCTAATTATACGTGTATATATATATATATATATGATTGTACTCATTAGCATATCTATAAATACGCGTATATTATATATATTGGTACATAGGTCAGATTTTATCGACCTAATTTATTGGTGAAAACTTGGTGGTCGACCTTTGCACGAGTAGAAATTTAGTAAGGTTGAAATTCATGAATAACAAGAAGAACGAGCAGAAATTCTTTACTTCGAAAATTAATTCAAGAAATTAATTTATTTATTTTGTCACCTTAAATCAAGTGTCGACCTCCATTCAAGAGTAACACACTGTATATGTATACGTGTATGTATGCGTGGGTATTTGGGTGTGAATACATGTATCCATATGTTTTTTTTACAAATAATAAACCAACATCCATGTAGAAACTCACACAGACACTCATATATAAATAAATTTGTATATATATTTGCGAGGTGTAAAATCAAGAAAGTGTTGTATACAGTAGAGAAAGGTGACAACAACACTCGTTTATTCGAAACATCGTAATGGTTGTGTGTGTGTGTGTGTGTGTGTGTGTGAGAGAGAGAGAGAGAGAGAGAGAGAGAGAGAGGGGACTACTATGATTAACACCACGCTGGGTCTGACATATCCTGTTCCAATCAGAAACTGCTTGGGTTTACATTTTCAGATTTACACCATATCTTCTTTGCGTAGGTTGAAATACATATTTCAGAACCTTCCTTCGTGCCTCTCGGCCCGTTGGCCACCCCCATCTCAGCTGGCTCCCAAGATGACGCGTCTTGTCTACTCGACTGACTGCGTCTCTCCTGATTGACTGCCTGGCTCTCTAGTCATTATTTAATTTTCTGAAAATCCACACATTTTTCGTCCCGGTTCCTAATTCACCTGATACATTACTGACCGTTCCCTTGTTTACACAGGTGCGATATACTGTTTAGAAATCCACAATTAACATGCTGTCAAAGATCAATATGTAACATAAGAAATGGCCATTTAAAAACCATAAATTTTGGAAGGAAACTTTAGAAATGGTGTATCAACTGTGTTGAAGTACGTATTTACCCAACAAGGACATTTTTTAGCGGAGTAAAGCGGGCGGATTTGAATTCAGACATTTCTTTCTCATCGACTGGTTCCTTTTCTAAGGATAAAGAACGCCACTATTAACCTATAGTTCGACGGAGAACAAGTGCATTCATACCGTTCCTAAGAGAGTTGGCGCGAAGCGTAAACACAAACAAACTCGTGCAGGATTCGAACTTCGGTCGCTGATTTCCTTTCTTACGACCATAACCGTTATGTTATGTGCGTCATATGTATTTATGTAACAAAAAGATTTTGAATAAATTTAACAGAAAAAAATAAGCAACTGTAAATGATATATTACTCTTTTACAATTTAATGATAAACCATATTTTGTGGGACTTTATCGTAAAGTGACAGATCTTTAAGTTGATCATCACACGAATCAAAAAAAGATTTATCAGGATTTTAGAAGTATACGTACGACAGCAACAACATCATTGTTCCCAGAGATTATAAATTAGTCAGAGGAAACATTTGGATCAATCTCACCTTCACTCTAGATGTATTCAAAAAGAGACTTTTACAAAAAATACCTTATATACATGAGTAATGATCTACTTCTTGTAATGGACGGTTTTTTGGCGATGCAAGCCAATTGAGATATTTCAACATCCAGTGACATAAAGCGAAAACATTCAAACACTGCCTCATACTTTTAAAACTGCAATACAATAAAAATCAATTATACTCCCCAAATAAAAAATGTGGTCTTGACCTTAGTGAAGCCTACCGTGTTTACTTGGATATTACAAATATACTAAAACCCCACCAGTGACACAAAATAGTATTGATAATATAGTAATCATATAGTAATCACATATACATATAATATTGTTTGGTTTCTTTGTTTCAATTTTTGTGAGTTATCTAATGTTAAATCTTTCCTTGGAGAACTAGAGTGAGACTTAGTCTGAACGTGAACGTAATAACGCAAGTAGCGATCGAACTCGCTTACTACAATGTTGCAGTCCAGCACGTAAGCAATTATGTCACGGGTACTACCTGTATTTTTATTATTATTATCAGTAGTAGTAAACAATGTTTAGTATAAATTTTATCATCTTGAGTTTAGGTATATACTATGTGGGGACATTTTGGATCTAAGTTATGACTGGGTTGAGCCTAAAACCAAGGTAAGCGTCAATGTGTTCAAAAACATCTCGTGTAATGAACGACCCGTTGATTTTAAAGTGAAAATGTGTCTTGAGTCATTCATTACACGAGTATATACGATAGAAATATATGGCTTCCTTTTTGAAAGTAGTCGATAAATCATCATCATCATCATCATGTCGTGCTAGTAGCACGGATATCCCTGACCCTCTCTCGCCACTCCTCCCAATCGTTCATCGCCCTAGGCAGGTCTTCAGGACAACATCCCGTATCCTCACATAGCTGCTGAATGTATGTTCGTGCTGGTCGTCCTGCTTTTGCACGGCCATGTGTGGGGGTCCATAAGAGTACATCTCTTATGAGCTCGTCCCTGCTTCTCCAGCAGTGTCCTGCATGTCTGGTTCGTCTAACTTGAATAGTTTTCGTGATAGGAGGCAGGTGGCCGTACAGTTGTTGTCTTGTGGGTTGTTGCCGCCAGGACTTGTTCAAGATTGCTCGCAGCATTCTTGTGTAATTGCCGTCTAGCTTCTTCTCCAGCCGTTTTGTTAGAGTCCATGTAGTGCACCCATATAGCAGTATCGAAAAAAGTCGATAAATAAAGCGTTTAAAATTTATGGTAATAGTTGCCATTAGAAAAGAATTGGTCTTAAAACGTCGATCATTGAGTACTTCGGGGGTGTTCTCGTGGTGTAATGGTTAAAGCGCTGGACTGCCGAATCGAACTCCAGTCGTGCTATTATGTTCACTTTCGGACAAATACCTTTGCAAAAGGTATAATCCCCCGCATACTCCCACCTATGGGTTAAACAGGATCACTGCTGTTCTTCTAGAAGGATGCTTTGGCATTAGATAACCCACGGAGTTTAATATGCCATTAAACAAAGAAACCAAACAAAACCAAACCAATTGAACAATCCGGTAGCTGTCAGTGTGCATATGAATACGTACCAAAAAATCCTTTCGCTTATGCTGAGATTGAAAAATATCCGACTGACGTAAAGCCAGTCGAGTTTCAATCCAAGCTTGAAGCATCTCGCCTGTGTAGCCACATTAAAGTTATGATACAACGAAATAGTCGGTCTGTGGATGACTATATATATATATATATATATATATATATATATATATATATATATATATATATATATATATATATATATATATATATATATATATATATATATGCCATTAAACAAAGAATATATATATATATACACCGGACATTGGCCTAGCGGTTAGAGTGTGGCCGGGAGACCTGGGTTCAATCCCAGGTCGAGTCATACCAAAGACTCAAAAAATGGTACTTGATGCCTCCTTGCTTAACACTCAGCATTATAAAGGTACGGATCAAGGGTAAAGTGGAGCAATCCAGGGAAAGGAGTAGCGCCCTCCCCTACACCTTGGTGTAGTAGCTATCGAAAAGAGAGCCTTCGGGTCACCTTCGACTATGGTCGCCAACTTATATACAATGATAACCGGAAACTTGTCGCGTACCGGCAGTCTATATACGGTAAGTATTACCCGCGACGCCTTTTAAATTTTCATGTCTCACTAATGGCTAATATTCTTGAAGCTGAGCTTGATAACATGCAGAGAAAATAGGCTTCACGGGGGGATCTTTGCGGGTAGATATCTTGTTTCGAACCCAATTGAGTAAATGAAGTGAAAATCCCTCGGTCTCTGAAAGGATGGAGTTTTGACTAATTGCCAAAGTAATTCTTGATAAAAATACAATTGCACTGCATGAGGAGCTTGTATTATATGCAACAAGTAGTTAAAAGCAGCTTCAGAAGAAACTTTTGGATATAGATAAGTGATAGAAAAATTGAAATTGACTTTGATGATGAAATGAGCGAGCAATCTACTAAATCAAGTGTTTTGGAAATGCCTTGTAAGAATTACCTATCATATTCATTCAATTTAGTCTGCCAGGAGAGGCTGTGTTCAGCGGTTTCCGAAAATTTGCATACTGCATACAAATATTTGATACTATTAAGCATCGCACAGCGTGTTTCATCATTCTCCAAACATTAAATTGTTAAGGCAAGACTTAGATCAACACTCAGACAAAGCCATCTAGAATCATTGATGATACACACACACACACACACACACACACACACACACACATACATATATATATATATATATATATATATATAGATATATATATATATATATATATATTAATTCTAAATAATATATTGCCCAGTCAGCTGGGGCTGTAGAATACACTGACTGCACCTCTGCAGAGGGGTAAGACCCCCCCCACAACGAGTGTCCTGGATATGACACTAAACAATCTGATGGTGAGGTTCCAGCAATGCTGGAGCTTTGGGGAATGCGGAGTACCGCTTCATTGCCATTGCTCCCAGGTCCACTCTGGCCCGGAGTCGTAGCACCTGATAAGGGTCCTATCTATGGGTTAAATAGAATTAACAGCATACTTATGCTAAAATGAATTGTTTGAGTAAAACTGAATAGTTTGAAATAGAAATGACTTTTACAATTAAACCGTACTTATATTTAAACTGCGTGCTTATGCTTAACTGAATTATTTGAAATAGAACTGTTTTTCGACATTAAAACTGTATTTACACTTAACCGAATTGTTACATACAACTGCTTGAATAGTTAGAAATGGAAATGTTTTAGACCATTAAACTGGGTACTTATGCTAAACTGAATTGTTTTAAATAGAACAGATTATTAAAGGTGGATTTGGCGTTAAATAACCTACAAAGGTTGATATGCTATAAAACTCAACAAACCAAACCTAAATAATATAGAAAGTTGAAATCTCGGTGGATATTAAAGAAAATGACCTTGTCGTGCCAGATGAAATCAATCTCGTTTGTCAAGGTATATATCGTTGGTAAAAAAAAAATAGATTGCATGTTGAAAGAAGACAAAAAAAAAAAAAAGCTATGGGCACATCTGTTGCTTTAAAATAACCGTCAAACTAGATGAATACTTATGTACATCTGTTTATCTGGAGAGTCTCCGAAGCGTAATGGCTTCAAGTGCAGGACTGCAGCCTCTATATAAACGAGTTCGAATTCCAGTTCTCGCTATTTTGTTCACTTTCGGACTAATACGCAGGGGAAATGTGTGAAGCCTTTATTCCTATAGCTATGGATCAAATAGTATCATTTCTATTCTTTGAGAGGGATAGCTTTGGCATTAAATAACCCACGAAGGCTGATATACCATTAAACAAAGAAACCAAACCGGTCTTTCTAAGATATATATTTTTCTATAAGCTGTAATGCATTATTAATTTTTCAGGGTTTACCTCAACTAGAAGACGGCTGTGGTTTCGTTTGGACATCTCAGATACCTTCAAAAACCCTCAAAATTCATTAAATATTTCGAATAGATATTTGATTTTATTATTTTTCAAACTTAGAGAGTTAGTACCTACCTAGTTTTTATTTCATTTTATTTTATTTCTTATTTTATATTGTGTTTCTAAACCTTTGTATTTAGGCCTCTCAGTCTTTAAGATGAAATGGATTTCCTCTTAGTAAAACCCCTGACCATAATAGTGAGGGTCTAATTGCATGCTGAGAGAGAGAGAGAGAGAGAGAGAGAGAGAGAGAGAGAGAGAGAGAGAGATCTTCTCGTAAGGATTACCAAGAGATTGGGTAAGAACTGGAAGACGGATACCCTTTTACTGAGGTCAGCATACAGATCCTACCTAAAAGCCAGTCTGAGACCGATGTCCTAACGTAGCTTAAAATCTTTCTAGGTATAAATCTTACAATTCATGAAAGTTTAGTTGGAATTAAGCAAAAAATGACGGAAGTTTAGCTAGACGGACTGATATTTAGTGAATTATAAGTTAATGCCCTTAAACAACAAAGGTAAGAGTTATATGTCAATTGCAAAGTATATATTATACATTGAAAAATAGAAAAACAATATCAATGCAATATCAAAACCGGGAAGAACGTGATTGCCATCAATTAAAAAAATAATTCCTAGTAAAAATGGCAGCCTTAGATGTACAAACTGACAGATGGACAGACATTAAGTAAATTATTATCATATAATGCCATTTAGTAGCAAGGTTAAAAAGGTTAGATTTAAATCAGAAACGATTCTCTGCATATTGAAGAATTGGAAAATAGAAGACTCGAGTGAGTCAAAAGTTTTGCAATAGTTTGGTATGTGGAAGTTTGTGATGTGTATACCACATGGCCAAAGCAGTTCAAGCCATGGTAAGTACCTGACGTGATTTCTAGTATCGTGGTAGATGATGCGCTGACACATTGTTTATTACATCATTTCGTGTGTAATTTGAAAACTGCACAAATTAACTTTCAATGTCGTCTTATTCAGAAACTTATTCTTTCCATACCGGACATTGGCCTAGCGGTTAGAGTGTTCGCTAATGGCCCGGGAGACCTGGGTTCAATCCCAGGTCGAGTCATACCAAAGACTCAAAAAATGGTACTTGATGCCTCCTTGCTTAACACTCAGCATTATAAGGTACGGATCAAGGGTAAAGTGGAGCAATCCAGGGAGATGAATAGCGCCCTCCCCTACACCTTGGTGTAGTAAGCGATCGAAAAGGGAGCCTTCGGGTCACCCTCGACTATGGTCGCCAACTTTACTTACTTATTCTTTCCAAATTCGATCTGAGACGTATTACAGCGTAATCGACCAAAATATGTTTTGCGAAAGGTGAAAGCCCATTTTGATCTCTGTAGAGTAATTTGAATGTTAAAGAAATTTCTTTCGGATTGCGAGAATCCCGACGATCAGACAAGGTCAGGTAGGCGTAATACTGTGGATTCCGAGTCTGTGCCAGAATCCATAGTGGCGAATTCGGTGAACAGGACTTGCAGACGAGCTTGGCATCAAACAGTCTAGAGTGGTTTGTCACGTTCTTAATCATGGCAAATGAATTCGGAACTGTTGAATTGTGTTTCACACTACCAAAATATTGCAAGACATTTGATTCACTACTGTAAAAATAACCAGAAAACCGAGAAGAAAATGATTGTCATGAAATCATCATCATCATCATCATCATCAAGTTGCGCTAATAGCTCGAATTTTCCTCGTTTTCTCTCTCTTTTCCCACCCGTCCCTATCGTTCCTCGGCAGGTCCTCCAAACCACATCCATTGTCCATGCAAAGAACTGATGTTTTGCTGGTCGGCCAAAACTAGCGCATATGTAAGGGTCCAGAGAAGAATGTCGCTTATGAGTTAGTCCTTGCTTCTTCAGCAGTGCTCCGTTTATCTTGTTCGTCTTACTTGAGTGGTTTGTGAGATGGCAGGTAGGCAACCGTATACCAGTTGTTTTAAGGGGTGTTGCTTACAGGATTTCCTCAAAACAGTATGTACCATTTTGGTTTAGTTACCATCTAGCTTTTTCTCAATATGTTTTGTCAGTGTCCATGTAGTGCATCCATACAGAAGTAGTGACACTCACACAGCTTGGAAAAATCCCGTTTTATTTTATCAGATAGATCAGATTTCAATATGATCGATAACCTATGAATAGCAGTTCAAACCTTCCCTAGGCGTATGTTGATATCACTTTCAGTAGAAGAGATACTTCTACCGTGGTACGTAAACTTGTTTACTAATTTCACAGGCCAGCCACTTTTTTGTTTAAAACACATAAACTCTGTTTTATTTATGATCCTGTAAATTCCAATACTCCAACTGCTTGCTCTTGACTCTTGAAATCGGCTTGGGTCGGTGAATTTGAGAGAAGTGCCAGATCATCTGCATAGTCTATGTCTTATAGTTTCTAAAGGATATCGTCTTCTTCTTGCCCTTTTTTAGCGTAAAGCTATTTTATTTTATGAGATTTATCGACGTTCGAAGAATGTAGTTTAAGCTGATTGTAAGCAACAATAGTACTAATGCATTCTCTTGCAAAACTCCAGCGATAATGTCGAAGAAGTCTGTGTCACCATCATGTGACTGAACCATTGCTTTCTTGTTTTATAAAATATCATTATAGCTGTAACAGTTCATTTGGGGAGACCATATACTAGTAGTATTTCTCCCATCTCCCCACTCTGAGTGGAATCAAATGCCTTCGAGAAATCTACGAATAATAGAGTCACCACGAGTGTTTGTTTTTTTTGCAAGTACTCATTAGATAATTATACGGTTGGTTGGTTTGGTGGTTTGGTGGGTTTTATGGCATATCAACCGTTGTAGGTTATTTAACGCCAAATCCATTTTTATGTAAATAATCTGTTCTATTTAAAACAGTTCAGTTTAGCATAAGTACACAGTTTAATTGTCAAAAACATTTCAATTTCAAACTATACAAGAAGTTATATGTAACAATTCAGTTAAGTGTAAATACAATTTTAATGTCGAAAAACAGTCCTATTTCAAATAATTCAGTTAAGCATAAGCACGCAGTTTAAATGTAAGTACGGTTTAATTGTCAAAAACATTTCTATTTCAAGCTATTCAGTTTACTCAAACAATTCAGTTTAGCATAAAAATGCTGTTAGTTCTATTTAACCCTATCAGGTGCTACCACTCCGAGCCAGAGTGGACCTGGGAGCGATGGTAATGAAGGGGTACTCCGCATTCCCCAAAGCTCCACCATTGCTGAAACCTCACCATCAGATTGTTTAGTGTCATATCCAGGACACTCGCTAGGGGGATAATTATACGGAGAGTCAGAATCTGTCATGAATTAAAGCAAGGATTTTTGATATAATGCAGCAGTAATTTGCATATCCGGTTAGAATGATTAAGTATCTTTACCCAATGAATTTATTCTACTTCTGTTAATGTTTTTCCCGCCTTTATAAAAAAAATTGTTGCTTTTATGCAAATCCAAACGTTAACAGACGATATTCTCAAAATGGAATTCTATGAATTCCGCGTCAAATTGATAAATAGATTTCTGAGGAGGTTATTTCGGCAAAATAATATTTAGTAAAAATATTATTTTCGACAGACAGCACTACAGTTTAAACTAAATTCAAAAGCATTCTTCTAAAAGAGGGCAAATTGGAGAAAAATGTTCAAGAACGAATAACGTTAAGCCACAGAAGTTTGTCACAAATCAATTAGTAACGAACGCCACTTGTAAACATAAAAAGATAAAAAAAATCAATCAAATATTCTGACAGGGAAAAATCCAATATGGATGTCCATTTTACAAAAATATGAATTAAATATTAAAAACCTTATCCACAAAAATATTGTGGCAAAATAAAAATAATATCCAGTCGACCCTTTTTAACTGGAATTTTATTTAAAAATTTGAACATTTTTTTAATCAATTTATACCGGTTGTTTCAGAAAATTCGATATGTTTTCCTAATCAAATACCTTGACCAATTCTCGTTCAAATGATCTCAAATTTTAAGTCTGAGTAAAAATCTACTCAAAATTCTACACTGAATGTCCGACCTTTTTTTCTTTTTCGGTATACAATTGATATTCACTGGAATAAAAGATGTGGTTAACTATTCAACATAGAATTTTGATTGGTTTGGTTTGGCTTGGCTTGGTTTTTTTGCATATCAATCATTGTAGATTATTTAATACCAAATCCTATTTATATGTATGTATTCATTAAATATATATGATTTGGTTTGGTTGGTTATATGGTATATCAACCCTTGTAAGTTATTTAATGCCAGATTCTCTTTATACATATACATTAAATATATAGGATTTGGTTGGGTTTTATGGCATATCAACCCTTGTAAGTTGTTTAATGCTAAATTCTCTTTATATATATATATATATATATATATATATATATATATATATATATATATACTGAATATATTGGATTTGATTTGGTTGGGTTTTATGGCATAACAACCATTGTAGGCTATTTAATGCTAAATCCATTCTTATACATATCAACAGTTTTATTTCGACCAATTCAGTTTAACATAAGTACACAGTTTAAATGTCAAAATAGTTCTATTTTAAACATTTCAGTTTAGCATAAGTACGTAGTTTAGTTCTATTTGACCCATAGATAGGACCCTATCGAGTGCTACCACTCCGGGCCAAAGTGGACCTGAGAGCGATGGCCATAAAGGCGTACTACGCATTCCCCAAAGGTCATATCCAGGGCACTTATTAGGGCGGGAGCGGTCTTACCTCTCTTCAAAGATGCAATCAGTGTATTCTCTAGCCCCAGCCGACTGGGACCCTAGTATTTTGAGTAATTTCCACAGATACTCTTAAAATTTGAGATCATTAGAACAATAAATAGTCAAGGTATTTAATTACGAAATCACATCAATTTTTCTTAAATATCCCGTACATTACAAAAATGTTAAATGTGTACTTATTTATGGGCAAAATAGTATATACACGTTACTGCTAAATGTTGCTGATAGTTGATTATGAAAAACTATTATTCACTTAAACTGCTGTTTGTCTAAATTTCTGAGATAAAGCTTGTTAACATTTAACTGTGTGCAAACAAATGAGCAATGTTGAATAGAATTATTAGCGTTAGATTTACCCAGCTATGGGTAAATAGTAGGACAGACTGGGTTCTTCAGCCTTGGTGAGGCAACTAGTCTAGGAGAAGGAAAAATCTGAATTCAAACCTGTTAAACTCCGCTTAAAAATTGACCTTGTGTCATATCCTTCCCGAGCGGAGGGGTTGGTAAATAGGATTAGCGTTAGATTGCAATAATTGAAACCACTTTACCGTGTACATACAAATGTTAAATCAAATTATAAGTGAGAGACGGCAATAAGTGTAACCATTTAACTGTGTAGAAAAAAAAAACAGCAATACGAGAGTGCAAACAAATTAGTTGTAACTCATTTAAAAATGAAATTACCGACTAACTAAACTCTTACATATGATGTATATGTATTTAAATGGATATAAACAAAAGACTGGTGTTAAATTGTTGCTGTTGAATAGCAATATTTGAAAACATTTAACTGTGTGCATAAAAATGAGCCCAGGCTTGTTTAAAAATGTTATCAATAGCATATGTTTACAAATAAGGTGTCTCAATATACATGGGACCTATATGACTGCTAATAACTTTAATGATAATAATGTTGCGTTCTTTTTTTGTTTCCGATTTGAAAATAATACACTATAACAACTATTAATTCTTGATCATGAATACGAGCAAGATAAATATGATGTAAATTTGTCTCGCAGTTTAAAATTGTCAACCAGCAACAATATATTACTGAAAATCATATTTGTAGGTGTAAGAAGGAGATAAAGATAATAGCTCATAAACTTGTTTTTGTTTCGTTTCCTTAAAAAAAAAAAAAAAGGAAAAAGAAACAAAACAAAAGAACGCATGATTACTTTCCGAAGAAGATTGCATATTTTTGTATGGAAATGCATAAAAATGTTCAGGCTTCGTTGACCTTCAGATGCCTGTTTTGTTTAGAAACAGCTCGCTCGACTACTGAGAGAATAAATGAGACGCCACTGCCTATCGTTTCTAATTGAAAGAAAGGAGCTATTTGGGTAAGTCATTTACCATCAATTCCAATCAGCACAATTTTAGAGACTTTTAGAGATGATTAACTCTGACATCTCTTTCGAACGAGTTCGGAAGTGCATTTGCTGGTCGGAAAAATCAAAGCTAGAAAGTTCCACTGGGGGCCGCTGGTTCTGGTTGCTAGACAGTTGATTAACATAGAAATAATTTAATGTCTGTATTTACCCAACCCCTCCGTCATGCATAGGATGTGACACGAGGTCAGTTTTTAAGCAGAGTAAAACTGACTTGAGTTCAGAATTTTCCTTCTAAACCAGTTCACTAACCAAGGCTTGAGAAGCCAGTCTGCCCCATATAACCAATTGCTGGGAGTGCGGAGAAGAGATGGATTCATAACTTTGCCAAAGACATTAGTGAGAAGTAAAATCCAAATAGCCTCGTCCGGGATTTGAACTCGAGTTCCCGATTCCTTTACCTAATACTATAATCGTTACGTTAACCACGCTTTCAAAGAAGTATAATGAATCTAAGTGCAAAGAACAGTAACTGGGTTTTTGCAGTAAGTTTCCTTTTATAATGAAACCTAATTTAATACTAATTCGGTCCTATTTTCAAACTTTTATAGTTTACAGCTAAAGATTTTTTTGGCAGAATTAAATCGAGAAACCTTGATTTTTATAGGAATGTTTCTCTTTGAATATAAGTTTATGCGCATTTTCGTATATATACATGTATAAAATTTTTCTATGCACTTTCGTCCATGTTGAATACACACACACACACACACACACACACACACACACACACACACACATATATATATATATATATATATATATATATATATGTGTGTGTGTGTGTGTGTGTGTATAAATCCACCATAGCTGAGAATACATAAAAATGTTCCAAACGTCATTCATGTTGGTTAGTTATAATACGTTTAAATAATGGGGAGGCACAACCAGTTTTATCTTCAGGTAATCTCTCTGTTAAAATAAAGCGGGAATTTTTCTAGGTTGTAGCCGTATCAGTACTACTGTATGATTGCACCACTTGGATTTGAACGAAACGCCTGGAACAGGAGTCCCTGTGGAGTAGTAGCTAACATGTTGGACTGTGATATTGGAGCAAGCAAGTTCGAACTCCAGTCGTGCTATTACGTTCACTTTTCGGACTAATACACTTGGGAAAGTCATGAACTCCTTATGCCCTAGCTATGAGTTAAATAACACCGTGGTTGTTAGTCGATAAGGATCGTCTTGGCTTTAAATAAACCACGAAGGTTGATATGCCATTAAACAAAGAAACTAATCCAAACCAAGGAAAGCATGCAGAAAAATCTAGAAAGGAACTATGCTGTTTTGGTTTTGATTAGCTTCCTTACTTAATGACATATCAACCTTCGTGAGTTATTTAATGCCAAAGCCATCCTTACAGATGACCAGTAGTGTGGAGGATAAGGGGGTCCATACCTTTACCAAGGGTATTAGCTCGAAAGTGAACGTAATAGAGCGACTGGAGATCGAACTCGCTTTCTACGATTCCACGGTCCAGCACTTTAAGCATTACACCACGGGAACACCCCTTTGTTCAGTTTTGAACAAATCCCACAAGAAGCACCCTTCAAAGCAGCAGTTGTACGAGAACTGAACTCCCATCTCACAAACTATCCAAGAAAAAAAAGGGACGAAGTCATAAGGTTCTTTCTCTCATTTACTCCAACATATGGACTCACCAGTGTTGGTAAATCAGCAAAAACTTGGCGCCTTTGGTGGTGTAATGGTTAGCAAGCTCGACTAGCAAACCTACACGAATGAGTTCGAGTCTCATTGGGTGCACCTTTCATATGGCCTTGTGCCACATCTAAGCAAAAAGCTTAGTAAATTACAAATCAGCAAAAACTTATATAAATCAGATTTGTGTGCATACTGGATGCAGTCGAAAGGACTTGCCACGAATAATGACCAATAAGGACGGATTGAGAGAGAGAGAGAGAGAGAGAGAGACAGAGAGACGGAGGAATCCGTTCTGTTAGAAGTACTTAGGAAGCAGCGTCTCATCAACCAAAAAAGACATCGACACACGGCTAACGAAGGCATGGGCAGCTATCGATAGGCTATCGATCATATGGAAATCAGACCTGACCCATAAAATGAAACGCAGTTTCTTCCAGATAGCGGTCGTGTCGATACTACTGTATGGATGCACTACTCGGACGCTAACTAAACGGCTGGAGAAGAAGCTAGACGGTAATTACACAAGAATGTTGCGAGCAATATTAAACAAGTCCTGGCGGCAACACCCCACAAGGCACCAACTATACGGCCACCTGCCTCCCATGACAAAAACTATCCAAGCTAAACGAACCAGACATTCAGGACACTGCTGGAGAAGCAGGGACGAGCTCATAAGTGATGTACTCCTATGGACCCCCACATATGGCCGGGCAACGGCAGGACGACCAGCTCGAACATACATACAGCAGCTATGTGAGGATACGGGATGTAGCCCTGAAGACCTGCCAGAGGCGATGAACGATAGGGAGAAGTGGCGAGTGAGGGTCAGGGATATCTGTGCTGGCGGCACGACATAATGATGATGATGAGAACTACTTCGTCAGTCTATAATCGATGTCAATTCAAAAAGTCAGTGTCAGTTTAAAAAAAAAAAACTTAATTGCTAAATCCAAAATCAACTCAGTTGTAAAAGAGAGAATTGATACAGTTAACTAATTTTAACTTGAGACGTGGCATAAGGATAGAATAATGAAGCACCCAAAGAGAATCAAACTCACTATTAACGCTAATCTACCTTGTTAACCATCACACAACGTGGGGTGCCCAGAATGGATACAATTAATAATTTACCAATCTTTTTGTTTAGATGTTGCTCAAAGTCGTATGAATAGGGCTCCTAATGAGACTCGAATTAACTTGTAAAGATTGGCTTGTCTAATTTGCTAACCAATCCACCACCCACAATTAATACAATCAATCACATTCAAACAACTAATCAGTTATTTATTATTTTGACGCCTGTATCTGTTTTTACTCCAAGGGAATATAATTATTCACTAAATTTCAGAAAAGGTGAGTTTATTTCTTTTTCTTTTTCTTTTTTCTTTTTTCGATATATTTAGATTTTCTAGATATATATATAAATGAGTAATGCATCAAATCCTCTTCACCCAGTACACTCTTGCTTTTTCTCCTATCATTAGATAAAGGTCGCTTCAAAGAATATATATAAATGAGTAATGGATCAAACCCTCTTCACCCAGTGCATTCTCTATTTTCTCCCATCATTAGATATACTTCTTTTCAATGAGTAAATATGAATGAATAATGGGTCAATAACTCCCTACACTGGTATATATATATATAAACATTAAGTAAAGGTTAAAATGAGGTAACACGTATTACGCAATATAAGAAGCGAATCTGTGCTAGTGTAATCATAAGGGTGTGAGCGTAGCGAGCCTGTCACGAAGCTAACAAACTATCTACAAGAACTAATGCAAACCCTGTTCCATGAGGTGATTTTGTTGTTACTATTACTACTACTATGTTTAATTTGCGGTTGAAAAACAGCAAATATGGATTACAGTTTATAGCTGTGCATAGGGAAAAAAAGAGAGAAAAATCTATATGAATTTAATTTATCAGGTGAAAGTAAAGGGGGTTAACACAATAAAGTATTAGAAAAATCAAGAAACCAGAAAAAGGTGTTCCTGTAAACTAACACATCATTATTTGAACATATGCTACATCTTTCGTTACAGGTGGAATTTTATGAATAATGTAATGTAAAATACAGCTTGGCTCACAATATGAGACTAGGTAAAAATTCTCACTGTGCCGTAAAAAAGAAAGTGATGCATCGGAAGAGAGTGACCTATGAACTGCATGATAGTTATTTCCGCTCGATGACGATCACACCTGCCATTCCGAAGATAGCGGAAGTGACACATCCTAATGGTCAATAATCGAAAGAAATTGCCCAGGTGTCCTCGGCTGATAATATGGGACAAGGTGAAGGTCCCACTTCAGAGTGATGCACCGGAAGAGAGTGACCTGTGAACTGCATGACAGTTATTTCCGCTCGATGACGATCACACAGGCCATTCCAAAGTTAGCGGAAGTGATACATCCCGATCCCCAGATATCGGAAGAAATTGCGGAGGCGTGGAGGCGTGTCCATATCTCTGCGTGGGAGTTTGAAGGTAATATAAGGCCGACGAATTGAACAGAAAGCAGTAAAAAAAAGGATCCCACTGTTCACGAAACCTCTCTCGTCGTCACGCTGTGTGCGTTGTCTCGGCCATCGTCTCCTTACATCGAAGAGTTCAAGCATCATCGACGAACGATCCTAATTCCTCTCCTGACTGCTCCTACTTTACACAAGCGTCCGTCGAGAAAATAAATATATATTGTTATATATAAATTCCGTGTTGTCGTTTGTTTGACCAGAGAGCGGAACGTAACATACATCGAATTGGTGCCCGTGCCAGCAGAGCTCTACAAGGACTCAGAACGAACCCAGTTACCGTAAACGACAGTCTTAAACATCACAACACGACATCAACGAAAGAGAGCGGAACGTAACAGTAAGCTTGCAAAGTAAACGATTATCTTCATATAGTTTTCACTTACGTCTTATACATATGTTAATTCAATCAGCTAATGGGGTCTTAGACATTCTTCTAAAAAAACAAACTTTTTGGTAGCCACCAGAATGGTCAAAGGGAATTAACTACTGTAGAAATTAAAAACCCTAATTTTGAATTAATATTTAAATTTTAAAGAATCTCCTTCTCGACATAAATCCCCCTGTCATATAATACTTGTAACTACTGAAATAAATGTTATTATTTCCTATAAAAATCATCCAGCATTAATATCCCAGCTGTTTTCTAGAGTAGGGGCCTCGATGGATAATTTAAATTTACTTCTATGTCTACATTTAAACACAAGCTCGTTCCGTTCATTTAACAGTAGTCTGTGATTTTTAAAACTTATTATACTAATTTTTTCATCGATACACAAGTTACATCTACCATTGAAGCTATTCGCAGTTGAAGACTGCTTGACTATTTTCCACCTAATTAGGGTGGGGGTTAGCCCCTGATCCTTAAGGTTCCAACACATATATAGAATGTAACCCATATTTGCTGTTTTTCAACCTTAAATTAAACGCGTGGAATCATCTGATGAGACGGAAAGTATGATGATATTCTTCGCCGAAATAAATTCATAATGACAATTTAACCAGGTTTGAGTTTCCTTCTAATTGGATTGTAAACGCTCTGAATGTGAGTTTTGTTATATAAACCTGGATAAAGAATATATAACAAAAGCCATGCATTGAGCACTTCCATAGATTTATATGAAATTCCTCATATATTCTTTACATAAATAATTCACACCCACTGTCGTCGGACGCTGACAGGATATTGCTGATATATATATATATATATATATATATATATATATATATATATATATATATATTAATAAAAAACAATTTATTTCGCGTCCTTGCTATAACGCAGGTAACATTGCTGAATGACGTAGGGCCGGATGTAATGACGTTCACTGAACTGAAATTTAGTCTAGAAATGTAGTATCAAGACGAATTTGACGTTGGTTGATATGACGTAAGGTAAGGTATATATATATATATATATATATATATATATGTGTGTGTGTGTATGTGTGCGCCCGCGCGCGTATATATATGTATGTGTGTTTGTGTTTGTCCAATTAGAGAAGAGATATCTTGGCAAATCTTATAGTAGATATAGTTATTAAAATGAAATCGAGACGTTGATAACAGCTAAGACAAATTTGTTTGTAGGAATTGAGACAGAATTTAATTGAGAGAGATTTGAAATTTAAAGAGAATTAGCAATGAAAAAGAAAACGTCAGAATAGAAAAGAGAGGGATATGCGTGGATGTCGATCTAAAGGGAAATAAAGATAGATGATTTCATAAGTGAAGCTCTGCTGGCCATATATGGGCATTTAAATTTAGTCGCAAGTCTGGTAAAAGTTGTATTGAAGACTGACAGCTTGCCGATGCAGCAAGTCTCCCCCCTTTTCAGGTTATCTATTGGAAGCGAAAGGGCTGTTACTGCTTAATAAAGCTAACATTACTGCGAATTAAAGCGTCTCGTTGGAGTTGAAAACGAAGTTAAAAAGGATTCTTCTTCTTTCTTGATGGCATATTAATCTTTATGGTATATTTAATGCCAACGTTATCATTGTAGAAGAACAGAAATAGTTCTATTTAACCCATATATCTCGTACAGTTATCTGGTACAGTCATTTCTTTGAAATACTTCTCTGGTGTATTACTTTCTCTGATACAGTTTTCATCGAAAGTGAAAAGGAGGAGGGGAAGAAAAAGAAGCTCAATCGAATGCAAATAATTTTTAACCAGCTTGGTTTGGTTTGGTTTCTTTGTTTATAGGCATAGCAACCTTCATAGGTTATTTAAAGCCAACGGTATCCTAATATAAGAATATTATTGATACTATTTAACCCGTAGCTGGGGTGGGGGGAGGGATAAGCGGGTTCGTATCAAGGGCATTAATCTAAAAGTTATTGTAATAGCAAGACTGGAGCTCAACTCGCTTACTGGGATATCTTAGTCTAGTACGTTAACCGCTATATTGCGGTACCATAACCGGGTACAAGTATTAAGTATTGCTGTATTGTTACTCTCCTGCAGCAAGGATTGAACCTGCAACCTCTAGATGATTAACGGAATCAGCGCAAGCGACCTCCGAGGATTAAATAAAGGACGTGGTTCGATATTTCATGTAGGCTCCCATACCTGGGGAAATATAGGAATTCATATTTTTTCGAGGGCATTAATAGTTAACGCAATAGAACGACTGGAGTTCGAACTCGTTCACTATGTTGTCGTAGCCGACTACATTAGCCCCTACGCTACGAAGACTTACCTAGAAAACAATACTGAACTGCGTTAGGATCTCCATCTCCTACTTTTAAATTCAAAGTTCTCTTCTTAGTTTGGTTTCTGGAACCGAATCTAAGCATCTTCCTTCATCATACTGGGGAGAGAAGTGATAAGTACATGACATTTATACAGAAGATGCGCATTTAGCGTCGTAGAAAATGGAATCGGTGATCCAAGTTCAAATGAACCCTAGGACGAAATTCTTTGCCTTTCACTTCGGACTCATACATTTAGAAAAAGGCATTAATCCTGGAATTGTCGAGTAGACTGTTATTTTTTTTTTATATTCGGGCAACCATGCTATTTGAGAGAAACACGAATTTATAACCAGTTCAATCCCAGGTAAAAAAAAAATGACTATGTCTTACATCCTGTCGATGGCCAGGTGGGTTGTAAATATGAGCACGGTATTTAGAAAGACATTATTAACAACGTAGAATTGGAACCAGCCTGAATTAAACCCGGTACGCTGATTCCATTTTTTGGACCGATAATCATCACACACACACACACACACACACACATATATATATATATATGTATATATATATATATTACTTCACCCTTCGATCGAGCAGAGCGGGACACTAGGTCAATTCTAAAGGAAGTTTAATAGGTTTGAAATAAGAGTTTTCCTACTTTTTGAATGGTTACCACACTTATGTTAAAGAGCTCAGTCTGCCCTACTATCTACTCATAGCTGGAGAGAATAGTTGGGTTCATGCCTTTCCCGAGGGTATCAGCGCTATGTGAAATGCAAACACCCTCGTTCTGGATTCGAACTCAGGTTGCCGTGTCCATTTCTTACAACTATGAGCACAAGCGATACTCTCCTTGGCGCTCCCTGTCGGCAGGTCTTTGAATACATTGACTATCCTCTGCAAAGGGTTAAGGCTAACCCCCAAAGAGGAATTTCTTGGCTGTGATATTAAACAACATCTAATGATGTGGCTCTAGTTTAGGACACATGGAAAGAATGGGGTACACGTTTATTAGCATTATTTCCAGATGCATTCTGCATATTATTCGTATTCGATCAGACTGAGAGAAAAAAAAAACGTCCTAAGAAGAAACTAGACAATAAATATTAATATTAATGTAAAATAACGTGGTTTCCGAACCTCTAGGCATAAAATGATCTTTGATGGGTTGAAATGCCCTTTATCATATCATATTTACCAACCCCTCCACTCGGGCAAGATATGACACAAGGTCAATTTTTTAAGCGGAGTTTAACAGGTTTTAATTCAGAGTTTTCCTTCTCCTAGACTAGTTGCCTCACCAAGGCTGAAGAACCTAGTCTATCCTACTATTTACCCATAGCTGGAGGGAGAATAATTGGATTCATACCTTTCCCAAGGGTATTAGTGCTATGTGAAATGCAATCAGTCCAGGATTTGAACTCGTGTCGCCGTGTCCGATAACCATTACACCACGGGCACCTCCAAAATGCCCTTTATCGTAATCAATCAATTTCCCTGGAAAGGTATAGAGAATCCGAAATATATAGAGAAAAAAGAAGCAACCAAGTTTGACTGAGAATAACATTTAGATAGCTTGATAGCTAGATAGAAAGAGAGAGAGAGAGAGAGAGAGAGAGAGAGAGAGAGAGAGAGAGAGAGAGAGACAGGAAGAGAGAAAGAGAAAAGTGGCGGATAAAAAGAAGAGAAGAAAGAAGAGAGAGACAGACATACAGAGTGAAAGTTTAGATTGATAGATAGATAGATGGTGTAATGGTTATCGTCGCGGGAATTGGACACGGCGACACGAGTTCAAATCCTGGACTGATTGCATTTCACATAGCACTAATACATTTGGGAATGGTATGAATCCAATTATTCTCCCTCCAGCTATGGGTAAATAGTTGGACAGACTAGGTTATTCAGCCTTGGTGAGGCAACTAGTCTAGGAGAAGGAAAAACTCTTAATTCAAACCTGTTAAACTCTGCTTAAAAAATTGACCTTGTGTCATATCCTGCCCGAGCAGAGGGGTTGGGTAAATATGATAGAGAGCGAGAGAGAGAGAGAGAGAGAGCGAGAGAGAGAGAGTGTGTGTGTGTGTGTTGGTATGTGCATGACAGAGACAGAGAGACATATATTCATATATACATACAGACAGACTAACATGGGTGAATGAATTCAGTCCTGTATGTATATTTTCATTGCTGCGAATATTTTATGACAGAGGCTTTATCTATTTTCCTTTGCTATACGGAATCAAATCAAATATACTCGTTAACTGTATCTAAAAAAAACAGGCTGAAGCAAAATGGCCGCCGTAAAGAAGAAGAAGAAGAAGAAGAAGAAGAAGAACAACAACAACAACAACAACAGAAACAGTAACAGGGGAACCACAGCGTCATAATCAAATTAAATTTGAGAACCTTCTGCCGATTGGTCTCCTCCCGGCCCACATCCTCGTTACCACTTGAAACATCTTCACCCCACGGTCTAATCTTTAATTGACTGTCTTCTAATGTCGACATGGCTTGGCCAAATCGATTACCCTAATCAGCGATATATATATATATATATTATATATATATATATATATATATATATATAGGTGTGTATTTAAGAGAATGTATACGTGTGTTTGGAAAGGAGTGTATGAATGCTGGGAAAATATACGTATTGCAATATATAATATTCATCTCTCTCTCTATATATATATGTCTGTATATATATATATATATATATATATATATATATATATATATATATATATGTGTGTGTGTGTGTGTGTGTGTGTGCTAGTATATATATGAGTGAGTGTGTGTACATGTTGATGTATCTGTCTATCTATCTATCTATTAAGTGTCAGCAAAAAGTACAAACGACATGTATGCGTATGTGTGAGCTTCTCTCTGTATATATATGTATATGTGTATATGTTTCTCTGAACACACACAGACACACACACAGACACACACACACACACACACATATATATATATATATATATATATATGTGTGTGTGTGTGTGTGTGTGTGTGTGTGTGTGTGTGTGTATAAAGTTTCAAGTTTTCTTTATTTTACAAAAATCTTGGATTCGGTTTTCTGTTTTCTCACTTGAAGGCGTTTTTATTTTTTTTTATAGTAGCTCAATATATATATATATGATATTTATTTTTAAAATAATATCCTTCCATGTGAATCAACTTTATTCACTAGCAAATCTTATGCACAGCATTTGAAAACCCAACCGTTTATATTCTACTAATAAGCCTGGGCCAATCTACGGACTTGATAGCCGTTCACCAACATATATGTTTATACACATGTGCACATCTGTGCATCTTGGTGTGTATTGTGAGTGTATAAATATTCTCTCATACAATTCTTTCTGAGCTGAGTCTTGTATGCCACATTATAAAACCCAGTAATCAAAAAACATATGTAAATGTCCAAAAATAGGTACATCTCTACGAACGATTCTAAGGCGTATATCTATTTTAAACTGAATCTTGATGCTTTCCTTCGTTACATGGTTTCAATGCTGTCAAGTTTGGTAATAAATATTATCTAATAATATCCATTTTAGTTGTATAATATTCTTCTGGTATTTTTTGTTTAGAAGAAAATTAACCTTACATTAAAAAAGAAGTTGGTAGATGTTTTCTTATTTTAAGGAATACGGCAACCAATAATAGAAAGTTTAGCAAGAGACTACCTCTCGATGAGTCTCACCTTTCTATCTGCCCTTTTTATGCTAAGCTTTGCATGTCGAAATATTGAAACCCTGAAACCAAAAAGATGAAAATATAATTCTCATGTGCAAAAATATTAGAGTGAGTATGTTTCAAACCCAAACTTGTCCACGTTGTTTTAATGCAGTAGAGTTTGGTAGCAAATGATATCTAATAATTTCCATTTTTATTGTATTATATTCAATTTGCAATAATAAGATCT
>CAUZXS010000735.1:0-97500 GCA_963585895.1 Sepioteuthis lessoniana
GCCAATCTTGAACAGGTCCTGGCGGCAACAACCCCATTAGATACCAACTGTACGGCCACCTGCCTCCTATCACGAAACTATCCAAGTTAGACGAACCAGACATGTAGGACACTGTTGGAGAAGCAGAGACGAACTCATAAGTGATGTACTCTTATGGACCCCCACACATGGCCCGTGCAAAAGCAGGACGACCAGCACGAACTGAACTTACGCTAAACTAATTCAGCAACTATGTGAGGATACGGGATGCTGTCCAGAAGACCTGCCTGATGGCGATGAACGATAGGGAAAAGTGGCGAGAGAGGATCAGGGATATCCGTTCTAGTGGCTCGACATGATGATGATGATGATGATATATATTGCCAAGTCAGCTAGGACTGTAGAATACACCGACTGCTTTTTCTGCTGTGGGTAAGACTCCTACAACGAGTGTCCTGGATATGAAAATAAACAATCTGATGGGCGAAGTTCCAGTGATGCTGGAGCTTTGGGGAATGTGGAGTAACCCTTCATTGCCATCACTCCCAGCTCCACTCTGGCCCGGATTGTAGCACCTGATAGGGCCCTATTTATGGGTTAAATAGAACTAAACGGCGTACATATGCTAAACTGAATTGCTTGAATTAGAACTGTTTGACTAAACTAAATAACTTGAAAAAAAAACGTTTTTGACAATTAAACTGTGTACTTACATTTTAACTGGGTACTCATGCTAAACTTAATTGTTTGAAATAGAACTGTTTTTGACATTGAAACTGAACTTACGCTAAACTAAATTGTTTAATATAGAACTGTTTAGACGTCTGAGTAAACAAAAAGCTATACTTATGCTAAACTGAATTGTTTGAATTAGAACTATTTGACTAAACTGAATAGCTTGAAATGGAAATGTTTTTGACAATTAAACTGTGTACTCCTGCTAAACTGGATTTTTTGAAATAGAACTGATTATTAGTATAAAAATGTATTTGCATTAAACAACGTACAAAGGTTGATATGCCATAAAACCCAAGCAACCAACGCACACACACACACATACACAATCACACACACACCACACACACACACACACACACACACACACACACACAACACACACATATATATATATATATATGAGGAGTGATGAAAAATATTGATACTAAAGCCTTAATTTTTTTAAACTAAAATTCAAAAGAAGATATAAGAACAGTAGTACAACTTGTATAATAGAACGATGATATCTTGACATCAAGGTGAGTCAATGTCATTTTGAATCAAAAAGATTTTAAACCAGACTTGATACTTTTTTATTGACATGTTTTTGTCGAAATATAGGACTGCGCACGCACATCTCTCTTCGTATTCGCTAGATCCAACTGCCAGCAGGTTTTCCTGTTTCTTCAAGTGAAAATTCATCTCAAGTGTAAGATTTAAGGACATAGAGGGCATTCAGTACGACGGCCCGCACACCTTAACACTATATAAAAAGAGAAGTTTCAGAGGCGCTTCGACCAACGAAAAACTCGTTGAATAAACGTATTGAATCCAATTATTAATGTTTATAACGAAAAAAAGATCAAAATTTCATTCATTGTTCATTCTTATGTTAGCAAATAACTTCCCCGACTTTTTAGCTGAGCCGTCTGGCATTTGTGCCAGATCAGGGACCCAAGATCAATGTCTGATTCGAGGCTGCATGGGTCTCTAGCTTCGACTTGGCCACCTTTGGGTGGGTGAGCTGCATTGATAGCACAGCATAGCACTAGACCACTCTGGTCTATTTTAAGCAATGAACAAGCACACGTGCTGGACTCATGTATTATATCAAGTGAGTCCTAGTCCAGCAGGCTCCTCAGGCTCACGTTGCACTAAATGAACCGATGACCAGCAAAAGTCCTGCATCGCCTTTTGCTCGACCTCGCTCTCTCTAAACCCCTACTATAAAACGACCTTATGTCATGACCTTGTGTCAAGTCCTGTTTTGTGGGAGAATAGACAAAGAACTTATCTTGGCAAATACAGTTTCAGTCGTGGTGCTATTTGGACACACACACAAATATGTTTATATATATATATATATATATATAGTGCAAAATGACAAAAATGTGCAGTGAGAAAAGTCGTATCCAATCTAGCAACCGTTGTATATATATATATCTATGTACACACACACACACACACACATATATATATATATGTCCTGCGTGTCTAGCCACACTGAAGAGTTTTGATAGAACGAAACAGTCTGTTTGTGGATGACTATATATATATATATATATATATTTGTGTACGTAGATACAAGGGTTTGCTCAAAAAGACCCAAGCCTCACCCAGAATGAAGAGCCATTGGTGAAACATTTCTGTTTCAGTTATTGCACACAAGTTCTCATAAAATTTAAAAAACTAATAGAGATTTCTGTCCAGCTGACACCCATACAAAGATGAGAGGCGTACGATAAGTAAAAAAAGAATGAGTGTAGCTTAGAACTTTTTGAACCACCCTCTTATATATAAATTTGTAATATATAATACTCTACTCAAAGAAATAGAGTTTGTTAAATATGTAGATCAGTGTTTTATGTAATCATTTACACACTAATCTGCAACAAATATATATATATATATATATATATATATATATATATATATATAATATATATATATATTAGTGTGTAAATGATTAAATAAACACTGATCTACAAATTTAACAAACTCTATTTCTTTAAATGGAGTAGAAAGTTTGTTAAAAAACAGAAGTTACAAGAGCTTTTCTGAGTAGAAAAGTTATTAACCAGAGAGTAAACCTTTTCCAGTATTTACACGGTAGAAAGAAAAGTTCATGTATCCCAATGTAGCAGTTTACGTTGTCTAAATCTAGTCGATGTTTTTGCGCGTGTAAAAGATATGCGTGTGAGTGAGCCACTATATAGGGAAGAAAGTATATTCATACGCTAATATGCAAACAATCTCGGTGAAGTAGCTAATGAAAAGGAAGCCTTCAGGTCACCTGCGACTACGGGCGCCAACTTTACTTATATATATATATATATAGTAAAGTAAAGTTTGCAACTGTAGTCGAGGGCGACCTGAAGGCTCCTTTTTCAATAGCTACTACATCGAGGTGTAGGGAGGGCGCTACTCTTTCCCTGGATCGCTCAACTTTACCTTGATACATACCTTATATTGCTGAGTGTTAAGCAATGAGGTATCTAGTAGCATTTGGAAGTTTTGGTATGACGCGACCTGGAATTGAACCCAGGTCTCCCGGCCATTGGTGAACACTCTACCCACTAGACCAATGAGCCGGTTCAACACTTCGTTATAAAAATATATAAGTTTTTTATTCTTCGAAAGGGGTGTCAGTAGGTGTGTGAGAAACAGACGGACGGAGGGAGACAAATGGAGAATTCCACATTAAACTATAACTTCTTCTCTTGTTAATACCACGCTGTGTTCTCTTCAAGGTCCCACTAAGCACTTCTTCTGCTTTTCAGCCAGAAGGTACTCAACCGGAGGCCCACTGTGGGCCGCTGTGTGAGACACTGCCCAGTGGGACGCCTAGCTACTCCCTGGCGTTCCTGTGACCGCAAGCTGAGACTGATACAAGACCGACAGACTAACACTAACAGACTGCCCATATCTCACGTGGCCATCCTCATATATCATTTCAGAACGCCCACACATTTTTGTTCAACCACGTAACTGCTTCTGCTTATTTTCACAGGTGCATCCTTTGCAGAATATCTCTGATTGACAATTCGGTCTAGGGTCAATATACAACAAGAAGATTATTTTGAACTTAGATTACCGGGTTGTCTGGAGTTGGTTTCTTTATTTAATGGTATATCAACCTTCGTGGGTTATTTAATATCAAAGCCATCATTATAGAAGAAGAGTAAGTAAAAGTAAAGTTGGTGACCGTAGTCGAGGGCGACCCGAAGGCTCCCTTTTCATTAGCTACTTCACCGAGGTGTAGGGCAGGGTGTAAATCCTTTCCCTGGATTGCTCCACTTTACACTTGATCCATACCTTATAATGCTGAGGGCTAAGCAAAGTGGGATCAAGTATCATTTTTTGAGTCTTTGGCATGACTTGAATCCCGGTCTCCTGGGCCATTTGCGAACACTCTACCCACTAGAGGGTGTCCTCGTGGTGTAATGGTTAAAATGATGGACTGCAGAATCGTAGTACGCGAGTCGCGCTATTACCTTCACTTTCGGGCAAATACCCATGGGAAAGTTATGAACCCCTTTATCCCCCCAGCTATGGGTTAAATGGTACCACTGCTGTTCTTCTAGGAGAATGGCTTTGGCGTTGAATAATCTACAAAGGTTGTTATGCCATTAAACAAAGAAACCGAACCAAATCTACCCACTAGGCCAAGAATAGTAGCGGTACTATTTAATCCATAATTAAATGAAAAAGGGGTTTCATGCCTTTCCAAAGAATATATATATATATATATATATATATATATATATATATATTTGTCCAAAGAATATTTGTCCAACTCAATTACTATGATGTTTGTCTTCCCTTTAATTTAGAATACATTGAAACTCATCCGCGAGATTTTGAAGTATTATCTTTTGGTATTCCCTTTAATTTAGAATACATTTGAAGTATTATCTTTTAACAATTACACCCGGAGAATCCAACTTAGCTTCCAGGGGGTGTGTCTACGTTCTACCCTTGAAAATGAGCATTCTAAATTATGCCAAAAACTCTGGCATTGACGACAAGAAAAATTTTAGCAAGAAGATAGTAACTAGATTTAATCTTATTCAGCATCCGGTGAGAATCGAAATCGCTATACGAACAGAGAGTGAGTTTGCGTGCCATCTTTTTAAGCAGGGCAACCAATGTAGATTTTCATGAAGGCAATCGTAAATATCAAAGGTTGAAGTTTACAGAATAAAAATAGTGATAAATACAAAGAAAGAAACTGACTACCACAATACGAGTAAATCACACGTGTATTTAGCTAAGGAAGATATTGATGGTGAGTCAAGCAATGCAAACGAAATAGAATGTTCCAGAATAATAAGAATAAATTCAGTGTGACTGGTGGCGAACTTAATCCAAGTATTTTCGAACAGATTAGAGGAGTGTCAGAATGATTCCAACAAATAGGCTGAGGAATTTACTAATCTAAAAAAATCGAAGACGATTATAACATGAACAATCGTATATATATAGATATTTTGTGAAGAACTTTCTCTGAAAAAAAAATTAACCTTTTGGAAAGCGCTTGGCTACAATGGGATCTAAGGCTGAAAAAGTCGATACACGAAAGGTCAGTGCAACAATTTTATGAATACGTGATTGAAGCAAATCTTTGAATGGAAAACAAGACACAACTGAAATAAAAAGATTTAAGAGGAACAATTATAAGTAATTACATTTGATGTGTAGCAAAACTCGATGTGAGCAACTTGAAAAGATTTATGATTCGTTAAAACATTGAGGATTTTTCTTTAAAAGAATAAAAAGGACATCTATACGCATACACACACGAAACAAATAAACAAATGAATTTTGATATTTTTTCATCTTTTTTATCCTACAGAAAAAAATAATAAATGCGTAGCTTCTAGTAACTGCAGTTTGAATGAGAAAAGTTATGAATATATTCGTGAAGAACTCTTGATGATCCACAGAAACAGCAAAGCTAGAAAATTAATGGAACCTCTTTTAGAGATGTTGTTGGAATCTATAACCATTTTCCTATCCTGTCTCAGTTATAGTAATTTAAGAAGCTTTTTGCTTCAATGTGGCACAAGACTAAACGAATGGGACAGCCAATGTCTTAGTAATATATCAGCTTGTTTTGATGATGTTTTTGTGATAACTGATAACACACACACACACACACACACACACACACACACACACACACACACACACACACACACACTTTTTTTTTTTGTAATGAATTCATGACATCCTTAATTTAACGAGTCTTTTGGTCATACTTAAAAAAATATTGTTGACGGGGGTGAATGAATAGGTATCAAGTTCTTTTTGCACATTGTTATGGTTTTATGATCAACCCTTGTTTATCAAACAGTAAATGTTTCTTTGGTAGTTCCTGCTGAAAAAGATCCTACAGGTTCTATTCATCAGCTTGAGTTATTTATATCATAAGGTGAGAGCTAAACTATTTTTTCGAAAGATTTTCCTATCTTCGGGGTTTTGTTGTAATCATTCTGGTTGAATAACGTCGTTGTTTAATTTTCATACCTTGTTTTACTCAGTATAAAATAGCAATTATCACCGGTTTGAAATTCATTCAAAATCCTTTTTCTATGGGAATTGTGAAATTGGTGCTGTTGTAACAAGATTGTGTAATGGATTAGGAATTAAATGGGTTACTATTTTGTAATATATATTCAGACACTGAGTTGATCTAAGCTTTGAGTTTGCACCTTAGAAATTTTGCGGTGGTCGTTCAAACCATTGGCAAAAACGGAGTTCGTAACATCTTGCGACAGATTGGATATAATAAGATGCTTATAATGTGTGTTGAAAACAAGAGCAAAGTCACATTGTGCGCTGTACTGGACATGTTATCAATGACGGGGACATGAAGTCTTCTCTCTGAGTTCGACATGCAAACCAACTACACCGTTAATCCTTTTCTGTGACTGAATTACACGATCCCGTCCTTCTGCTCGATATTTGTTGTACATATTTGAATCCCCAACTTGAATTGAGAGTCTAAGGAAAAAGCTAAAAAAAAAAAAAATAGGTACAGAAACGAAGCAGGGTCACACTATTTCAGGTCGACCCGCACCAACAGTCGTACGAGTAGATACCTAAAAGAGGAGATATTAGGAGGACTAATTCCAAAGGAATCTACTGTGTGCACACCCCTATTTGTTGTAAATGAGATCATTCCATTCTCTATAAATGTTGGGATACTTAGCCAACAGAGGAGATAAAAAAAACTACCTCTGGTGGTGTAATGGTTAGCAAGCTAGACATGCAAACCTACACGAGTGAGTTCGATTCACATTGGGTGCCCTATTCATGCGGCCTTGTGCTACATCTAAGCAAAAACTTTGTAAATTATAACATTTCAACAGTAGATTCCCCATTTTTTGCTCCACCATAACCCCACCCCCTGTAGGGATTGCTAGGCTTGTACCAGAAAACAGCGCTCCACCATAGATAGGGTGATAGGAGGCCAACCAGCCAGGAAAACTTTGTTCGGTTCATTTCTTTTTATTTCTTTTTTGGGTTTCTCCACCTCTCATTGTTTTCATCAATGAATAAATATATTCATTGTACTTGATTGCTTCTGTAGGGTTTTAAATAGGATTCACGCAGAGTGCTTGTGGTATTTTGGTGGTTGCACCGTGAAAGATCTGCATGATTGGAATTATCATTTAATATGAATGGGTCGACGGATGTGACTAGGTAGGTTCCCTTAGAAAACCTTTCCTCTCCCCATTATTCACTTTCTAGGGCTTCCTGCTCCAAAACATCATTGAATTTTTGCTTTTGTGTAATTTTACAATTTTGTTTTAAACAAAAACTGTTCAACTATCGACCAAATGTCGGGCTAGTTTTTCTTAAACAGACGAAGAAGACGAAAGAAAACAAACAAAAGCGAGAACATAACACCCATTCAGTTAGGTCCTGTTTTTTATTTTAATTTTAATATATCTTAATTAAAGATCGAGACCTGGGTTCAATCCCAGGTCGAGTCATACCAAAGACTCAAAAAATGGTACTTGATGCCTCCTTGCTTAACACTCAGCATTATAAGGTACGGATCAAGGGTAAAGTAGAGCAATCCAGGGAAGGAGTGGCGCCCACCCCTACACCTTGGAGTAGTAGCTATCGAAAAGGGAGCCTTCGCGTTACCCTCGACTGCGGTCGCCAACTTTACTTACTATATATCTTCAGCAACAGTTGTAATGTAATGATAACTTTTATATTTCGCAATGAACGAATATCTCAAAGTCTATGACGTACTTCTTCACAACTACGTCAAGATCTATAGAATCTACTCATCTTTTTCTTTTTCTCTTTCTTGCTGAGAAAAAAAATACTAAGCTGGATTTGAAATAGCTTTTCAAACTCTAATGAAAAAAAAATTGGTGGAATTCTCATTCAGAAATAACTCTATCTGTAATCTAAAGATGGCTTCTTCCAAGTTAACCATAAATTTTATTCCTCTCACACGATTCTTCCCTTCTCAAATAGACTCGACAATGTAGGTTTGGTCAAAAAATCTGAGCATTCCATAAAAACAAACATTTGAAACGCTGCATCCTCGAATATATTTGCCTCAACGACCAAGAAATAACAAACCGTCTAATCCCGAGAAATTCTCCCAAAACAAGATCAGTATTTTAACCCTTTCATTATTTTGAGAGCTACTCATGACTCAGAACTTTTAGTCACGCGTTTGAGAGCCATATGTTGCTCTCTAATAGAATAGAGTCACACACCTGATTAATAAAAATTCTTCACACATATTGAGAGTCATATGTATCCCATGAATTTTGATACTGCCGATATATTTCTTTTAAATACATAGTGAAAATAAAAAAAACAACAAAATATTTGTATCATAAATGTTTTTTTCATAATATAAGGAAAACGTGAGCAAACAGTTTTCATTTACCTTGAACTATGATAGGGTAAAAAATTACTTGGATTAATTTGGATTTCACAAGCAACGGCTTCCTAACATGCTTCTGGTAAATCATTCAAGTCTAACTGGTCGCACATACAATCAAAACTCAATACTGCAGTGAAAACAATCCAATGTAAATCCTCCTTTGAGTAAAGTCCATTGAAAACACTCCAAAGTTGTTGATTTTTTAATCTGGATTGTAAATCTTAGAACTTAGTAGAATATTACGTACAAGTCTTGAAAACTGCCATCATACGAGGGTCGTTCAATTAATAAGGTGAATTTTACCTAAGAAGTTGGGAATTGGAAGCACTGTTTACAGTTGCAACTTTTTCAAGGAAATCAATAGTCACGAGTCTTTTCATTATATATATATATATATATATATATATATATATATATATATATTACACCACTTTACAAGCCCCATGATATATACTGCGGTAAATTGTTGGTTATAAGATGTGCGCCTTAATATTCCACTTGAACATGAATGTATAACACCACATGTCAACGGGCAGGATCATAAAGGTCACTCTGGAAACTACAGCTACTCATCTATAAGGGTGGCGTCTATTGAAAGATTTTCATGACTTTCCCTCAAACCATATGTCCAAACTGCATCGTCCTTTGCGCAGGTAAACAAGGGGCGCGTTCTGCTGAGGTTGGTCCCAGTTTTCAAAACAAATCAGCTACATAACTCAAACACAAACAAAAATTACTCAAAATATAAAAGAATAGCACATATAGCGACACTTAATGTTAGAACCTAAAATAGAATATATCAATTACTTGAACTGACAGTGTATGCAGCAGAGCATAACATTGACATAGTTTGCGTACAAGAACACAGATACCATCATAGTGAAGTAGAAATAGAATACCACGATACTGGCAAAGGTTGGACATTTATCTCAGCATCTGCATGGCAAAATTTTGTCAATGCCATCATAGGTGGTGTAGGAATATTTCTCAGTTCATGCACCTTAAAATCACTTAGCATCGAGAAAATTGCCGGGAGCGATGGATGATAGAGACGAATGGCGAGTGAGAGAGAGGGAGAGAGTGAAAGAGAAAGAGAGAGAAAGAGAAAGAAAGAAAGAGAGAGAGAGAGAGAGAGTCAGGGAGGTTGGCACAATATAATGATAATGATCTATTTCTAATTCTTTATCGTTTTCGAGTATACAACATTTTTTAATGCAGTTTCTGTCTTGTACGTTAAATAATGCACTGAAAATGTTTATCGAAACTGCTCAGTTCAAATGCACCACAAAACATATCAGTAAAGAAAAGTCTAGTTTCTGCTATCCTTCTTTCAATAGAATGACACATTCTGTGACAGGATTTCTGTTTTGTTTAACATCTGCTATTTATTCCGTTTGAAGATATGTGGAAAAAACATAAGTGGCTTGATAAGTAAGGTAGATTAAAAGAAATTAACGCTGTAAGTAATTGCACATTAGTTTTAGTTCATTGTTAGACTTTGCATTCTTCATTTTGTATATCAAACTGGTATCTAATGTACATAAGTGCTTCCATACACTTTCTATTGTCTAGATTAACAACATGATTTGATTTGGTTTGGTTTTATGTCATATCAACCATTGTAGGTTATTTAAGCCAAATCCTTTTTTTTTGCTCAGTCGGCTGGGGCTGTAGAATACACCGACTGCTTTTCTGCAGAGGGGTAAGACCCCCCCCCCAACGAGTGTCCTGGATATGACACTAAACAATCTGATGGTAAGGTTCCAGCACTGCTGGAGCTTTGGGGAATGTGGAGTACCCCTTCATTGCCATCGCTCACAGGTCCACTCTGGCCCAGAGTGGTAGCACCTGATAGGGCCCTATCTATGGGTTAAATAGAACTAACAGCATACTTATGCTAAAATGAATTGTTTGAGTAAACTGAATAGCTTGAAATAGAAATGCTTTTGACAATTAAACCGTACTTACATTTAAACTGCGTGCTTATGCTTAACTGAATTATTTGAAATGGAACTGTTTTTGACATTAAAACTGTATTTACACTTAACTGAATTGTTACATATAACTGCTTGAATAGTTTGAAATGGAAATGTTTTTGACAATTAAATTGTGTACTTATGCTAAACTGATTTGTTTTAAATAGAACAGATTATTTACATAAAAATGGATTTGGCATTAAATAACCTACAATGATTGATATGCCATAAAACCCAACCCAAACAAACCAAATCCTTTTTTATACATATAAACAGTTCTATTTGGAACGATTCAGTTTAACATAAGTACACAGTTTAGTTCTATTTGATCCATAGATAGGACCCTATCAGGTGCTACCACTCCGGACCTGGGAGTTGTGACAATGAAAAAGTACTCTGCATTTCCTTCAGTTTCGGCATTACTGGAACCTCACCATAAGATTGTTTAGTGCCACATCCGTGACACTTGTTGTTGGTGATGGGGTCTTACCACTCTGCTGAGATGCAGTCGGTGTATTCTACTGCTCCAGCCGACTGAACAATTGACAACATGAGCAATTCAGGAAAACATTGCCATCTTCTCGGATACATAAAGTGTAATTCGCCATATAAACAAATTTCCGTTTGAATCTTAGTAAATATTGTTTGGTTTCCTTGTTTTATAACATATCAACCTTCGTGGGTCATTTAATGCCAAGGGCATCCATGTAGAACGATATTTATACTATTTTATCTACGTCTGGTGAATATGAGGGAGAAAAACTTGATACATCTTACAGATCATAAGGTGAGAAAACATCTTGTGAGTACTACATGGTTTCCAAAAACACCCTAACAGCTGGGTACTTATTCATCTATACTTCAAATAGAAATGCTTCTGATTGATCGATTTTAATGTCGTATAAACTCGTTTAGGGTTATTTTATCAAGAGGTTAGGGAATTATGTTCATTTTAAGTTTTTATTTACATTTTGTGTGCTGTTATATTTTAAGATTTTTTTTTAAACACGATTATCAACTAATCCAATTTTTAAAATATCAATTTAACCTATAGATAGCCCAGTCAGTTGGGACTGCAGAATACACTGACTGCATCTCTGCAGGATAAGATTCCCCTAACGAGATATGACACTAAATAATCTGATGGTGAGGTTCCAGTAATGCTGGAGTTTTGAGAAATGCATTCATTGCCATCGATCCCAGGCCCACTCTTACCTGGAGTGGAAGTGCCTGATAGGGTCATATCTATGGGTCAAACTGTGTAATTACGCTAAACTGAATTGTTTAAAATTAACTGATTTTACATTTAACTGTGTGTAAACTGCGTACTTATGCTAAACTGAATTTTTTAAAAATAGAACTGTTTTGACATTTAACTGTGTGTCAACGAAAAACTATACTTATACTAAACTGAATTGTTTGAAACTTTTATCAAAATGACTTAATTCGGCGTTAAATATCCCAAAAAGGTTGATATACCGTAAAACAAAATAAACAACCAACGAACTTAAACAATCGGTGCGAAAATCTGCTTATGGCTTTTTTTGTGGGGGTTTTAGATAATGAATAAATAGACTCGATTAGAAGTGAGTTTTGCTGAAGGATTGCAATGTTTTTTGGTGGATTTCTTATGATTTTCCTCTTCAGTCGATTGAAAAGTGCATACTTCATCTTCATTTTCAATTTTTTATTCTTAATTATAATTCAGTTATAAAAACCTAAAAATTAGGCTCAAGAATTTGACGCTTAAAGGGATTGCAAGGGTCATTTTTCACATTTACCCCTCATATTAGCTTAAGGAAGGTCAAATGAATAGAACGTTTCACGTAAATGGTGCCAGTATTCACAGAAATATGACAAGTTTTAGGATCGAACGGCCGCCATTTTCGAATATATCTGAGATGGAAAAAAAATGTTACCGGGTTGAAGATATCTATCTGTATTAAAAATACTTATCCACCCTTTCACTGTTCAAGGCAAATTAGAAGTCTCTTAAGGGGTATATATATTTCTTTCTTTATTTTAATGGCATATCAACCTTCGCGGGTTATTTAATGCCAAATCCATCCTTCTAGAAGAACAGCAGTGATGCTATCTAACCCAGAGCTGGGAGGATAAGTGTTTTTTACCTTTCTCAAGGTATTTGTCCGAAAGCACGACTGGAGTTCGAACTCGCTTAGGTAGGTGGTTAATTGTTGGTTTTGTTGGGAGATTCTGAGGTTTGCATCAAACTCCTTTTGTTTCTTCTTACTCCATTCATTTGTTGTTTTCTTTTTTATTTGTGAAAGCTGTGAGAGAATTAAAGACGAAAGGAAAAAGATAGAGATACCTTTATACTCAAACTTTATTTTACGACTATTTTGTGGTGTAAATGTTTTCGAGAACCAATAGAAATAGTCGTATTTCCCAGATAAGGGGTTGAAGTATATTTACAAGTTTTTACAAGTTCGGAGATTCGTTAAGTGTCCAGACGGGCATGTTTAGCTGAGGCAGTTTCTTGCTGGAGATGCAACCAGCCGGTAAGCACCAGGACTTAGCAAGCATGTGCATTACTTACCAGCAACCGTCCAGTGGAATTGATATAAGCATAATGAGAAAGAACTCTTTGGCGCCAGGAAACCCTCTCTCCATGCATGCGCCGATTTCGCTTCCTGTCAGAGCCCCCCCTCCCTCAAAACTGTTACTTTTTGCATTTATCTGTTATTATGATTTATTGATTTTTCATCCTCACATTCTACTACGTTTTCACAAGATTTAAGCCTTTGTTTTAAATTCTGTTTGAGAGCCACGTATGGCACTGAAATGGGTTACACGTGGCTCTTGAAACATTGAAAGGGTAAAGATACTCATAAAGAGAAAAACAATTCTTCCAACTCAAACTCCCCCCACAGAGCTTGATCCTAAAAAGGATAGAATTAGTCGCGAGATGAAGAAATAATAATTGATTTCTACTTATTTGTATAATTGTTAATTAATCAATTATTGGATATCATTAACAAGTCATTCATTATTTATTTGACTGTTATGCTTTCTTAGGTTGGTCCCTTTTCTCTTATCTTTTCACAAAAACCTTTTAAAAAATTCCTGGTGTAGAACCAATACAATATTAATGCTATATTTATATACAAATCAAATTCTGTTTAACTAATTCATCTGATAGTTCCCAAAAATACCTCTTAAATTTTCCCCAAATTAATCGTAAGCTTACGCAAAATAATCTTCATGTATGTCAGCTTCAACCTGACTTATCTAAGCTTAATAAATACTGGGTGTTTCAATATACATGGGACTCATGTGACTGCTAATAACTCTACTAATTTTTGTTTCAGATTTGAAAATTAAATACTATAACAACTATTAATCCTCGATCACAATACCTTGGACAAGAGAGGAAAAATATTTGGCGTCACTACTTATTTGGAGACAAAAACATTCAAAACTGTCTCAAAATAGACGCAACCAATTAATACGAAAATGATTTATTACTGAGACAAGAAACCCTAAAAAAGATTACATGTCGTGGAAGCTGATATAATAACAATAAAAACATTGATTCGATGTCTTTTGCTCAAATGATGCATTTTTTACAAGACATGTTCCAAATGACCGCCATTGCACTTGTCTAAGTAATAAATCATTATCATATCAATAGGTTGCATCTATTTTGAGACACCCTGTATATTCATTAAATGTATGCTTATTAAATTATTTGTTTATTTCCCACAGGTGTTAATCTCCAATATTCAAGTTCAGTTCGGAAACTCTACTCCTAAAGCCAAATATTAGACTCATTCTAAAACATCCACTGTAAAGTGACGAAAAGTAGTAAAGATCTTATTATCACGGTTTTGTATTAAGGTTATGGGCACATTTCACTGCCTGTTGCAGGTGTAAAAATTTTGTGCTTCACTGGATGTCCAACTATTGTAATTCAGTGCAATAGCCAAATATTCACAATAGTCATCTACGTTAGCACCTGCTGCAAAGCGACCGGAAAACAAGTTTATTCGTTGAAACACAGATAGTTTTGTAAGTTATATTCTAACGGAGTGTCCTCGTGGTATAATGGTTAAGGCGTTGGACTGCGGAATTGTAGTAAGTGAGTTCGAACTCCAGGTGCACTATTACGTTCACTTTCGGACAAATTCCCTTGTGAAAGGTATGAACCCCCTTATCCTCCCATTTATGTGTTAAATAACATCACTGTTGTTCTTCTCGAAGAAATGGCTTTGGCATTAATTATACTAAGACGGTTGATATGCCATTAAACAAAGAAATCTAACCGATTCTCCAGACAATTGTGGGTTTGTGTCAGACTAAATTAAGTTTAGAGATAATCTATTCTTTTAACTTCTTTTCTCTTTTATCATTTCAAGGAAATTAAAATTACAAAGCAATTTGCTTTACAAAAACAAATTGACATGTCTGATTCAATACATACATATACACACATACATACATATATATATATATATATATATATATATACGTGTGTGTGTGTGTATGTGTGCGTGTGTACCCTGTTCTGATTGTTGGCAAGAAAAACAGACGCTATTTATTTATTTTCCCAATTAATTCGTTTCCCGTTTTGTGTTCATTTCCAGTTTAAATTCAAAATAAATATTTCTGTTAATTAAAACATTTTTATCTGAAAAAAAAAATGCCTAGGAAGCAATTAAAGCCAACTGACTTTGAATTCATTCAATATACATTTTTAGATTATTTCTTGAACGTTCTTTAGGTCGTCTTTTTTGATTGCATGTCCGCTTCTTAATTAATATGTACAGTGTTTTTCATATCTATCTATCTATCTATCTATCTATCTATCTATCTATCTAAGAGTATGTGTACTAGATGACAGCAATATTCAAAACCATCTGATTGCAAACGAATGCGCCCTGACAACTCGTTTGAAAATAAAGTTACGCACAAGATATTCACTTACAAATTATATATATATATATATATATATATATATATAAACCAGGATTTGACATTAAATAGCCCACAAGGTTTGATATGCCATAAAACACAAACGAACCAACCTGCCAACCAACCAATTAGTTTGAAGAATCCCTAATATTTGTGGAGGAATTCTAGGGGAATTGAATCCTGATTTTGGAGTACTTCACGAGGAAAATGTTTGCAAAATCTAAAACACAAAAGCTGAATTTGCATTAAGACAAGAAATGCACAAAATAATTTTGTGTAAAAAGTTTTTTGTGTGTGTGAAATTCAAGCTGAATGTAAATCTCTGAGAGTTATGGAAATTTTGTTGCTAGATTTGTAAATTGCAAAACATAAATAAAGTCTGTTCAAAATGTTCAAAGACTTTCAGAGGCTCTCAACAATTTAAAAAAATGCAAAACACCAACTTACACACACACACACACACACACACACACATACACACACACACACACATATATATATATAGATAGATAGATAGAAACAGGCTGAAATAGATAGACTGATAGAAACAAGCTGAAATAGATAGATAGATAGATAGATAGATAGATAGATAGATAGTGTTGACTGTGTTGTAATTGACAGAAAATACACCAGTATTTTACAATTTGTAGAGTTTTACAATCAAGAAGAAACAAAAGGTATCGAAACCTGAGATGAAAATTAATTGATCCTTCAGAGTCGTTCACGAAGAAAGACTTTTTTTTCCTGTTTTTTTTTTTTTAATTCTAAAGAACTGCGTCACGGTAACTGGTGTTTTACCCAAATCTGATTCTTCGTCTGTTGGTTAAAACACCTTTACAGCAAATATAGAAAAGAAAAAGTGACGAATGTAGATCCCAGAGAATACAAAATCTTCTCAACAAATCAAAACTTCTCATTGGTTAATAAATACTCACTAAATTTTTGATGTTCTGTCGCTTCGTTTAGACGCATTACTTGGCGCTTTTTCTGTTGCGTGAATTTGAAACCCTTTTTATTTTTCTAAGCTTCTTATTTTAAGATTTTGTTTGAACTGATTAGAGTTTGCACGAATAAAACATCAAATTGTCCTATTTTTAAGACCAGTTTTAAAAAACATTTTAAAAGTATTTTTTTAACAATTTAAAAATGCATATTTAGTTTTTTTTGTTTTTTTTTTGTTTTTTGGTAGAAAATTTCAAATTTTTCGTTTTTTAAAGTAATTATTTGTTTAATTTTTCAACCATTTAAAAACTTTTTTTTTTCAAATTTTACTAATATATTTCAATACTTATATTTTCAATTTAAAAAATATAGTGAGCCTTTTGAAGAAAAAAGAATCTTTTTTATGTAATTTAAACTATGGAAATTGACAGAGACAGACAGACAGACAGACAGACAGATAAATGATGAAAGAAAAAAGCTAAATAAAATATAAGTTCAATGAAAAGAAGGAAATCGGATAAATATTCTTAGGAAAACATAAATGTTCTTTACCGGCTCGTGCGTAAATATTACAGCCATGTAAGTCGATCGAATCTCTGGTTAATGTTACATTTATTCGTAAAATAACAGAAATAGTTTTACTATTAAGCTGGTCGTAGTTTATATAGCTTATCTTATCAAACTTGTCATATAAAGATGGAAACAAGTCTAAATTTCATAATGAGACATAAAAGCATGCCGAATTTAGTTTGTAAACTGAAGAAAAAGGGAAAAAAAGTTGACAAATAGAAAATATTGAGAGCAATGGATATGAACGGTTCAGAATTAGTTTATGAAAACCCTAAAGAATCTCCTGCGATGATGGCAAAAGGAGAGAAAAAAGATCAGTAGAAAGTAGCCAAACTGGAAAAATGTGTCAAGAAAATTGCAAGAACAAGAAATTCTACCACTGGCCGGAGCCCATAATTAATTCCCATAAAGTTTATTGTCACATAAGTAATTCTCATAAAGTCTATTGTCACATAAATAATTCTCATAAAATCTATTGTCACATAAGTAATTCTCATAAAATCTATTGTCACATAAGCAATTCTCATAAAGTCTATTGTCACATAAGTAATTCTCATAAAATCTATTGTCACATAAATAATTCTCATAAAGTCTATTGTCACATAAGTAATTCTCATAAAGTCTATTGTCACACAAGTAATTCTCATAAAGTCTATTGTCACATAAGTAATTCTCGTAAAGTCTATTGTTACTAAAATCGTACTCAGCAAAATTTCAACAACATTTTGCAATGATTACTAAGAACTATTGTAATAGAATCATTAAGAATTAAAATGATCTTCATTTGAAATATCTTTTATTTTTGACTTTTTAGAGACTTTATCAAAAATGAATTCGAAAAAAATAATCTCATTATTTTTCTCTAAAAGCGAAAAAAACTCTTCCATATTTCAAGTTAATTTTTTTTTCTCGACTAATATGAGAAACTGAGTACGCAGATGTTAAATCTTTTACTCTCACACGTATAGATCATCATTTCTATTACAAGTATACAGAGTGCTGGACAATGTTCGAGAACGCTGAGCCAAACAGATAGATCTAGAAACTAAATTGTAGATATAAGAAATGCATCAGAGTAATCTTTCGTGGGCTGTTTTTTCTTTTCCTCATCAATAGACGCCACCCTTACAAACGAGTAGCAATAGTTTCTAGACTGAGCTATTTGATCCTAGCCTTTAATCTGTGAGGTTCTTCCTCCCAGAATCTGGTGAAGTTCGCTATTGACCAGACTTTGGATTCATCCGCCTTACTTCACATTTATCATGCTGGTTTATTTGGCTTCCGGTCGTTTAAAGTGGGGGTTGCCTTAAATTCACTAGGTTTTAATTTAATTAAAGTCCAACAATACACATTGTTTTTAGAAACCAGTAAGTTTTATTCTAATTTGTTACTGAAATTTATTTACATTTTAATTGTTCAGACCAAGAAGAGACAGGTGGAGAGAGAGAGAGAGAGAGAGAGAGAGAGAGAGAGAGAGAGAGAGAGAGAGAGAGAGAGAGAGAGAGAGAGAGAGAGTCAGGAATATTCCGCACTGTGAGCACGACTTGATGATAAGAAATTATTCAAAAGGTCGATACAAAATTAACATCTCTTTAAGTATTTTAAATGCCATCCTGTTTAAACACAGCCATAGTCTGTCTGTCTGTCTGTCTGTCTGTCTCTCTCTTTCACACACACACACACACACACACACAGAGTCACGAGCAAAGACGCGACATCACAAAACCCTCGAGACACGCAGATAAACATAAATAATTTAACAGCAAAGTAAATCCAAAATTTTCCCTTTTCCCTTTGTCTTTGGCTTAAATTAATCGACCACCCAACAATTTCTACTTTGGTCTTCGTTCGGGTCAGCCATGATATTTCATGGTCGAATGCAAAAAGCAGATGAGTTTGTTTCATGTGGCGTCCGTTACAGTGACCTGTCCACTCACTCATGCCATCTCCATCGATGTTTATCAGCCCTCCCCACAAAGCAAACAAACAAACAAACATTCGTTTCCTTTTTTTTTCTTTCATTTTCAGCGAAATTTAAATTAGCAGCAGTTATTATTAGCTTTTGTATCATCGGATTTGTCGCACTCATTCGTTATGTTTGTTTGCAAGGAAGGAAAAAAAGCCATTTTGCTGCTTGACCCTTAAAACCGGAATATGATAGTTTAGCGAGAGAATATTATTAGGTTATGTCCAGGCGGAAACACCCCACAAGGCACCAAATATACGGCCACCTGCCTCCCATCACGAAAACTATCCAAGTTAGACGAACCAGACATGCAGGACACTGCTGGAGAAGCAGGGACGAGTTCATAAGTGATGTACTCCTATTGATCCCCACATATGGCCGGGCAAAAGCAGGACGACCAGCTCGAACATACATACAGCAGCTATGTGAGGATACGGGATGTAGCCATGAAGACCTGCCAGAGGCGATGGACGATAGGGAGAAGTGACTAGAGAGGGTCAGGGATATCCGTGCTAGTGGCACGACATGATGATGATGATGATGTTGGTGTTACGTTACTTCCTCGCTAAGGGTAAAAGGTAAATAAAGGAGTGAGATGGAGATGTAAGAAGAGGAAGATACCGTTAGGTTTTATATGAAGGTTTTTAATGGCAGCATGGAATAAAGGGTTTATGTTTATGCTGCAAGTCTCGTTGGGAGGAAAGAAGTAAGGAAACGAAATGAAATTATTATATAGTTGAGAAAGCATTTTAGCAGCTAAATGCCTGAGCGAAAAGTGCATCGTTAGGTTAAGGCATTGTTGAATGTGTGAGGGAAATATGTTCGCCATAGTGTAGCAAAAGTCGTGTTTGCTGTTTGAGGACAGAAACGTTTGTAGTCACCGTGAGTTTGTGGTTCTGGTTGTTTTGGGGAGAAGCGTGAATGTCTTCAGAAAATGTTACCCGGAGGTGAAGTAGCTAGGCGTCGGAACGAAATTTTGCATCGCAGTCGACATAGCCAATTTTGGGGGTGACGTAAAGTTGTTTCTGTGTGTGACGTATTGAATTCATCTAATTCATATTCAACTGGGAACCATTGGACTAAGAGAATAGACGCAAGGAGTCCATGCATTAGACAGCTTCCCTCATGGTGGTGTGATGCTGCTGCTGCTATTGAAGAGCAGACAGTAAGACTGAACGAAGCAGTTCTGAAAAAGGAAGAAGTGTTTGACGGTTTCCCCAATTTGTGCTGCCCGGAAAGATGGTCCGGTGTGAATAGGATTGGGTGAAATTAGGCGTCGACCCTAACGGTCGAATTGAATTACGCGCCAAACAAAAATACGAAATTCTTTGAGCTACAATAGTTTTCTTTCTGTCTGTCTTTCTTTCTTTCTTTCTTTCTCAAGATGGTGGTATTATGCGAAAATTGCTGAGAATGAGAAAGGTGACAATATACCAAAGAGTTGAAAAAATGAAATATTTAATTCAACGTGAAGTTCAACATCATAGGTGTACTGAAAAAATATACCGGCCAAAATGTTGTGACGAAAACAAGAAAGATAATGAAAATAAGCCAACAAATTAATGAAATTATGAAAAATATTTTAGAAAAATATTTTATTCAATTTTATCCCCCAGTATAGCAAAATCATGTGAAGTTTCATTCAAATGTATGTTTTAAGCCACAAACAAATCCATTTAAAGCCATAGACCTGCGCACATTTTTATATATTAATCATTTCCTGACTGAGAGTATTTATTCAATGCGATTTAGACCTCCAAACTAAACGGATAAGGTCAAAACTGTCATTACAATTTGCCAAATTTTGTCAATGAGGTCAAACATGGCTGCTCAAGCAAGAGTCCGACAATGCAATCAAGATTATTTATAGAATATCAATATTCAAAATAAAATAATCGTTATATATAATAATAAGAACAATAACAACAACAATAATGATAATGATAATAAAAATAATTTTTATACATATAATTTTACAAATAATTAAATATGTATAATCATATATATAAGCATTATATATATATAAGAATTATATATATATATATATATATATAGGATGTCTCAAAATAGATACATCCCATTAATATAATAATGATTTATTACTGAGACAAGAGCAATTGCGGTCATTTGGAACACTTACCGTAAAAAATGTGTCCTTTGAGCTAGAGACATTAAACCAATGCTTTTTTTAATTGTTATATAAGCTTCCGGGACATGCAATCTTTTTTGATTTTCTTGTATAAGTAATAAATAAAATTATCATATTGATGTTTTGCATCTATTTTGACTCACTTTTTAATGATTTCGTCTCCAGATAAGTAGTTAGGCAAACTATTTTTTCATCTCTTGTCCAAAACATTGTGATCGTGGATGAATAGTTGTTAGAGTATACTATTTTCAAATCTGAAACAAAAAAGAACACAACATTATTATCAGTAGAGTTAGTAGCTTTCACATGGGTTCCATGTATATTGAGACAGAATATATATATATATATATATATATATATAATCATTTTAAACGATGTCTACAATATACAATTATCATTAAGCGAGCCTTTTTTACAATGATTTTGACTCAAGAATGAAAATATTTAAAGAGCCTTATTTACAATCATTTTGACTCAGAATGAAACATTTAAAGAGTCTTCTTTACAATCATTTTGAGTCAGAATGAAACATTCCTCCTATGAAAAATACGTTTGTATAATAATAATAATAATGTAGGTACATATAATCATACATATGATCGTGTATCTATAATCATGAGTATAACCCTTATATATATATATATATATATATATATATATATAATTATTCTATATAATATAAGCAGTATACAATAATTATTTAAAGAATCTTCTTTTCTCTTTTTCCACAGTTATTTTGCATGAAACATTTCTTCAATGAAAAATATTCTTAAAAATCATAAATTTGGCAGAGGAATTATTATCAAAGTGTGCTGACCGCATGGATTCCCTTGACTCTCTTTCTGTTTGTCTTTCTCTCTCTCTCTCTATCTCTCTCTCTCTCTTTCTCATTTTTTCTCTTTCTCTTTCTCTCTTTTTTTCTCTCTCTCTTTCTCTCATTTTCTCTTCTCTCTCTCACTCATTTTCTCTTTCTCTCTTTCTCTCTCTTTCTCTCATTTTCTCTTTTCTCTCTCTCATTTTTTCTTTCTCTCTTTCTTTCTCTCTCTTTCTCTCATTTTCTCTTCTCTCTCTCTCTTCCACTCATTTTCTCTTTTTCTCTTCCTCTCTCTCGCTCTTTCTCTCATTTTCTCTTCTCTCTCTCACTCATTTTCTCTTTCTCTCTTTCTCTCTCTTTCTCTCATTTTCTCTTTTCTCTCTCTCATTTTTTCTTTCTCTCTTTCTCTCTTTCTTTCTCTCTCTTTCTCTCATTTTCTCTTCTCTCTCTCTCTTCCACTCATTTTCTCTTTTTCTCTTCCTCTCTCTCGCTCTTTCTCTCATTTTCTCTTCTCTCTCTCACTCATTTTCTCTTTCTCTCTTTCTCTCTCTTTCTCTCATTTTCTCTTTTCTCTCTCTCATTTTTTCTTTTTTTCTTTCTCTCTTTCTTTCTCTCATTTTCTCTTCTCTCTCTCTCTCTCCCACTCATTTTCTCTTTTTCTCTTCCTTTCTCTCGCTCTTTCTCTCATTTTCTCTTCTCTCTCTCTCACTCATTTTCTCTTTCTCTCTGTCTTTCTTTCTTTCTTTCTTTCTCACTCTTTCTCTCATTTTCTCTCTTCTCTCTCTCTCTCTCTCTCTCACTCGCCATCCATCCCTATTACTCATAGCTCTAAGCAATTCCTCTCGACAGCATTCATTGGGCGCCCAGAGCTGTTAAATGGGAGTTTTTGCTGGTCGGCTAACACTGGTGTGTCTTTGAGTGGGAGTTCATAGAAGAACGTCACTCGTGAGTTCGTCCTTATTTCCCCAGCAATACCCCGCATGTCTAGCTCGTTTTACTCTAAAGGTTTGCGAGATGATTGGTAAGTGACCATAAAACTGCTGTTTTGTTGGGTACTGCTTCCAAGATATGTTCAATGTAAAACTCAGCATACTTGTGTAGTTCCCATGTAACGTTTTCTCTAAGCCTTTTGTTAAAGTCCAAGTCACAAAAGAATAGTACTGACATGGCCATAGCTTGGAAAAATTTCCGTTCTATTTCATCAGAAAAATCAGATTTCCATATGGTCATCACCCTCTCAGGAGCAGTCAATGAGAATGTTGACATCTGTTTCAATTGAGTAGATAATGCTACCTAGGTATATGAATTGATGTACTAATTTCAGAGGTTTGTTATTTTGATAATCTATAAATATTTCGTTATTCATTTTTCACATTAATCTTTTTTGTAAACTTCATGAGTAAAAATAATCATAACTTCGATGATGTGTACACAGAAACTTGATTGCCCTATCGGCTTGGGCTGTCGAATGCACCGACTGCTTTTCTGCAGAAGATCCTCCATCACCATCACCACAAGTGTCCTGGATATGACTCTTAACAATCTCATAGTGAGTTTCTAGAAATGTGATGCGAATGGGAATGCGGAGTACCCCTTTATTGCCATTGCTCCCAGGTCCACTCGGGCCCGGAGTAGTAGCACCTGACAGGGTCCTATCTATGAGTCAAACAGAACTACACTGTGTACGTATACTAAACTGAATTGCTTGAAATGGAACTGTCTGACTAAACTGAATAGCTTGAAATAGAAATATTTTTGACAATTAAACTATGTACTTATGCTAAACTGAATTGTTTGAAGTAGAACTGTTTATTTGTATAAAACTGGATTTGGCATTAAATAACCTACAATGGTTGATATGCCATAACAAACAAACAAGCAAAAAAAAAAAAAAAACCAATCAGAAACTTGAATATGTTAATCTTTACATCTATCTATCAGCGCTTGTTTGGTTTGGTTTTATGGCATATCAACCATCATAGTTTATTTAATGCCAAATCCTCTTTAAACATATATATTAAATGAATGATGTCTAAATACATTTTATAGATAACAACGTTAAACGAGCACGAGTTCATTTTTTTTCACAAAGTTAAATGGTTTCACTTATTTCTATCTAATACGAATAATTCTATATACTATTAATTATTTATTTGCACACAGTTAAATGTTTTCAAGACAGTTAACACTAACAATTCAATCAAACACCAGTCATTTGTTCTATTTTAAGCAAGTCAGTTTAGCATAAGTCATTTGTTTGCATACAGTTTAGATATGAAACAGTTCAATTTGACCCATAAATAGGACCTTTTTAGGTGATACCACTTCGAGCCAGAGTGGACCTGGGAGCGATAGCCATGAAGGGGTACTACGCATTTCCCAAATCTCCAAGGCTGGAGTCTCACCATCAGTTTGTTTAGTGTCATATCCAGAATACTAGTTGGGGAAGTCTTACCTCTTTGCAGAGATGCAGTCGGTGTATTCTCACCCTCCCCACCACAGTCAGCTAGGCCAATCTGCGCTTGTGATGTCATGGTTAGCGTCGTGGGAAATGGACACGAGGACCCAAGTTCAAATCCTGGATGAGGCTAGGTACATTTTATTTGGTGCTGATACTCTTCCAGCTATGTGTAAAATAATACGGCAGACTGTGCTCGATAGTATGGCAACCGGTTTAGGAGAAAGAAAACTCTTAATTCAGACCTGCTAATCTCCGTTCAATAATTGACCTTTTGCATCCAGCTCGTGCCGAGGGGTTAGGTAAATAACATCAATCTATTTTACAATTAAGCTTAATTCGGTTTGGTTTAACTTGGTTTAAGAGGTACTATTTACCAACCCCTCCGCTCGGGCAGGATATGACACAAGGTCAATTTTTAAGCGGAGTTTAACAGGTTTGAATTCAGAGTTTTCCTTCTCCTAGACTAGTTGCCTCACCAAGGCTGAAGAACCTAGTCCGTCCTACTATTTACCCATAGCTGGAGGGAGAATAAGGGGGTTCATACCTTTCCCAAGGGTATTTGCCCGAAAGTGAACGTAATAGCGCGACTGGAGTACGAACTCGCGTACTACGATTCCGCAGTTCATCGCTTTAACCATTACACCACGAGGACACCCCGAAACTTGGTTTAAGAGGTACTCTTTGTGTAATGGTTATGGTTGTTAGAAATGGACACGGTGACCCAAGTTCAAATCCTGGAGGAGGCTGATTGCATCTTACAAAGCACTAATAATCTTGGGAAAGGTATGATAATCCCTCCTCTGGGTATCGGTAAAAAGTATGGCAGACTGGGCTCTTTATCCTGCGTTAGGCAACCAGTCTACAAGAAGGAAAACTCTGAATTTCACCTTGTTATACTCCGCTTAAAAATTGATCTTGTGTCACATCCTACCCGTGCACATGGGTTGGTGAATACAAACTTGGGTTGGTTCCTTTGTTTAACAGCATATCAATTTTCATGGGTTATTTAATGTCAAAGTGATCCTTTTAGAAAAACATTAGTAAAACTATTTAATATATAGCTTGCGTGTAGAGATAAGGAGGTTCATACCTTTCCCAAGAGTATTAATTCAAAAGTAAATGCAACAGCGCTGCTGGAGTTCGAACTCGCTTAATACGTGTCCACATTCTCGCACGTAATCCATTACACCACATCCAAAAAATGCGATATGTTTATCTTTCCAAAAATATAATTTTCATCACTCTATCATTTGTGGTTCTTGATTTGTGACCAATCATTTTGTTTAAAAAAATTGAGTTTTTGCTATTTTTATCACGGCGTTTGTCATTTTTTTGGAATGCCAAAATTTAATTAAAAGATTAAAGGATTTATCGACCCAAAAAGATATTCTTTAAAACACATGGAACAAAGAAAATGCAAAATTTCATAATATTGTCCAGTTTAGATTATGGTAAGTACTACAAATAGTTAGTACTACTAATAGAACTAATAGTACTAGCAATTAATACTACTAATCGTTAGCAGTCAGTAAATGGTGTCGAAGAGGAATTAAAAGAAGATAGAATTTTGAAGGATAAAAACTCCAATTGGTTGTCAGGGACATTGTGATTCAGATAATACACACGTTGCTGCATCACATAGAAGCTCCTGTAATATGTTATAAGATTTCTAGTTTTATTAAAACTTCATAGATAAAGAAAAAATTAACCGAAAGTCGCAAAAAAGTGAAACAATTCGTCAAAAAATATATATCGACAAATGTAAAAAAAAAAAAACAACAACAATAAACAAAAAACACTTTATATCAATAAGTAAAGTAAAGTTGGCGACCATAGTCAAGGGTGACCCGAGGGCTCCCTTTTCGATAGCTACTACACCAAGGTGTTGGGGAGGGCGCTACTCCTTCCCAGGATTGCTCTACTTTACCCTTGATCCGTACCTTATAATGCTGAGTGTTAAGCAAGGAGGCTTCAAGTACCATTTTTTGAGTCTTTGGTACGACTCGACCTGGGATTGAACCCAGGTCTCCCGGGCCATTGGCGAACACACTAACTGCTTGGCCAATGTCCGGTATCAATACACTGGCTATTTTATAGAAATGATAAATCAAGAAAAAACAACAAACATAAATTGTAGCATAAAAGTCGACATTAAAGCCGGAAAGAATCTCTGCAAAACTAGGAGTCAACTTATACGGCAGGACTATAATCCAAACCTTTATAATAGAAGGGTTAACTAATGGAACAGTACTCATAACAAGCGATATACACCATTTACCGTAACTCTAGCAGACTGCCACAAACATTTCCAACTTGAAATCGTGTTTGGTGAACATTTTAAACAAATTAACAGAGATTATTATAAGATAATAAAACTGTAATACAAGTTAAGTATAAGATTAACCCTATATTAGACGCCGTTTTCAAAAGCTGATGAACTGACTATAAACACTGACCGGTACGTTAAAGTAGTAAGTACAGGTCTACCAAGAATTTTTAACAAAGAATCTGGTGATCGACTAATATACCAGGTCTGCGAACCTCGGGTGGTGTACTGGTTAGCAAGCTTGACGAGCAAACTTTCACGAGTGAGTTCGAGTCTCTTTTGATGCCTCATCCATACGGCCTTTTGCTATATCTAAGCGAAAAAGAAAAAAAAAATTACGACTTATATGCCAGGTCGATTTGTAAGCTAAAATTTGCGATATGTCTTCTTTCTTTTTATCTGGATTAATTTCCTAGTTTTCATTTTCATTATACATTGTAAACATCTAAAAGCCTTATATATATATATATATATATATATATATATATATATATATATATATATATATATCATTGAATTGTTTATTTTAACTTATTTTTATGATGTCACTTCCGCCGACCTCCCACTGGCTCCTTAAGCTGAAAAACCTTTGCATTTTTCAACGAATTGGCCAGGTCTTCCGTTTAATATTGGTTGTGTGAGCTAAGGGGACACCCACCCGCAATCCCTTTCCTTTCGTTTGTTTGTTTTACTCTCATATGAGAATATTTTCCATTAGGCACAGAATTAATTTTAACTCTGCAGTCATGAGATTATAAAGATTTTACAAACACGTGAATTTGTTTTACTTGATCTTTTGTATACAATAATTGCGTATATTCTGGAAAATGGCAATTTATTAAGCAAATTAAAAGAAGGTTTAAATAACGAGAAGAGTCAATTAGAAAAAGACTTAAAAATATGAACTAAAGAGAAAAATAGAGAGATACAAACAGACCGTGATATAGAAAAATGTTTATTTCGTGCATGCATAATATATTATTGAAGAACAGCTGCGGCAATCTTGTAAGTGGGGAGAGCCTGCTTACATCATGCATGCATGTATGCATGCCTTAAAAAGCAACATTCTAAATCCTGGCTTTTAATCTAAGCTTGAAATCCAGTTAAAAGTACCAGAAAAACACATACGACAATCTCATCAAAAATATAGACTCATGGAACGAGGCATAGACGAGAATAAATTGGAAAATGAATAAATTTAAGGAGACGGAAAAGAACTGAAATAAACAGAAAAAGATGAAGAGATAAGTAAGAACAAGACTGAGAAGAAGAAAGAAACAGAGAAAAAGAACATGAAACGAAGAAGAAGAAGAAGAAGAAGAAGAAGAAGAAGAAGAAGAAGAAGAAGAAGAAGAAGAAGAAGAAAAGGGAATACAGTTTTATTTAAAAAAAGAATGACAGAAGTAAGAAGACTCGTGTAAGGTTAGAGTATTCTGGTACAAGGCTAAAAGAATACATATATGCTTAAAAATGTCAATGATATCTTTGTATTCGGAGGCGTATGCGTATCAACTTTGTACACACACACACACACACACACACACACACACATATATATATATATATATATATATATACACACACACACACATATATATATATATATATATATATATACACACACACACACACATATATATATATATATATATACACACACACACACACACACACACACACATATATATATATATATATATATATATATATATATATATATATATATATATATATATATATATAAAGAGGCAATCATTCATTTCGGATTTGTAGATGATAAATTCTGAATGTTATCAAGAAGTTCAGATTGCTTTTGTTTATTCAAAGAATTGTCCTTGTTTCGTTTCTTTCCTGCAATCCTGTCAGAAAAAGCGAAAGAAAGGAAGAAAGAGTGAAGATAGAAAAAAACGGTGAAGAAAAAAAGAAAGATATAAAAAAAAAACGAAGGAAAAAGTGAGAATAGACAAAAATGTAATAAAAAAATAAATAAATAAAGGCTGGAAGAAAAAGAAGAAAGAAAAAGTTTGAGAATTGGAGGAAAGGAAAACGATGAAGGTAAGAAGAAATTTAAAAAAGAAAAGAACAGATAAGATATTTAAAGCAAAAAAATAGGTTTAAAAAATAAATCAGAAAAGTACGAAAAAATTGCAAAATAATGAATGATTCTGAAAAAGAAATTTGAGAGAAGAAAAATAATAAAATAAAAATCGAAAGATAATGAAAGAAAAATGCGATTAAAAAAAACGAATAAAAAAATGGAAAAAGATCCAAAAAATTTAGTGAATGAAAAAAGAAAAAAAGGGGGGAAGGAAAAAGAATCTTGGAAAAAAAAGGAAAAAAAAGAAACTTGGAAAAAGTTGTTGAATCTGTGTAACTCTTTACATTGTATACATTTCTAAAACTGTAATCAAACAAAAGCTTTTTTGTCGGACCAACAGCGTTGTTTACTATTTTCTCGCCATCCTCTGGCCAATGACGTTATCTACACGACTGCTGATCTCGTGTAACGTTCAAAATCTCGCGTGACGTCAATCATTTTGATTACAACATTCCCTGACGTTAACCATTTTCTTTAGAATACTTTGCATTCCTCAACAATAGTCTTAATTTAATCACTGAATGCTTTACTGAAGAAAAAAAAAAAAAGAAGAAAAAAGAAAAAAAAACTATCAAAAAACAAAAACAACAAAAATAAACAAAAAACTAAAAAGTTTTAATGATAATAATCATTTAATGGCTCCAATTTGTCAAGACTGACAATGGATATTCCATTGAAGTTGTTTGGTGAAGTAAATGAATCGGAGTAAATTGCACATTTTGTTACTTCTACTTAAAAGACAGGACAAGATGTTTTTAAAAAGTCGAACAGTTAGTTAAAGACATTGGATATTAAAATGATTTTAAACTAAAAGGCTGATCTTTAAGACAACAGAATTTTGTTCTTGGAGAAAATCTCAAATCTCCACAAAAAAAAAGAAGAAAAAAAAATCTGATGGGAAATTGCATTTGATATATTCGTATCTACCAAATTTCTGTTTTATTCCAAATGTAAAGACGTCTATGCCCTGTCAACACGGCTTAAAATATATTGCCTGTATCCTCTCTCAAAAAGGAGGTTCAGGGTATGACACTAAACTGCATATGATGGCACTATTTACCAACCCCTCCGCTCGGGCAGGATATGACACAAGGTCAATTTTTAAGCGGAGTTTAACAGGTTTGAATTCAGAGTTTTCCTTCTCCTAGACTAGTTGCCTCAACAAGGCTGAAGAACCTAGTCCGTCCTACTATTTACCCATAGCTGGAGGGAGGATAAGGGGGTTCATACCTTTCCCAAGGGTATTTGCCCGAAAGTGAACATAATAGCGCGACTGGAGTACGAACTCGCGTACTACGATTCCGCAGTTCATCGCTTTAACCATTACACTCAAGTTCTAGAGCACAGGGGAGTAAGGACTCACCTCTTTATTACCATCATTCCCAGGTAAACTCTGTCCCGGAGCGGTCGTACCGGTAAGGATCCCGTCTATAAGTAAAAAAGATCCGTTTTAAAAGTTTTCCTATTCTAAAGGACTGTCAGCAGAAAAAAAAAATGAAGAAACTACACAAAAAATATAAGTATGATTGTACAATGAACGCGATTCCCTAACCTCTAGGCATAAAAAAGCCAAGAGAGGTTGAACTACTATTAAAATCAACCACTCAATCAATTTTACTTTTCTGAACACAAAGAGAGAATGAAAGAAGAGAAAAAAAAATAAGCGGGAAAAGAGAAAGAAGAAAAAGGAGAATGAATGACTAAGAAAAAAGATAAGAAAAAACGAAAAAAGTATCATAAAAAGAAAATAGAGACGGTTTCAAATTCTCACCGCGGTCTCATGATACGTTTACTAACGTCAAATGGGATAATATCGTATCCCTATCATCAAGGGTTAATCGGATTAACAGCGTGGATGTAGGTGTTTCAGAAAGGATCGTTATGATCTACGACTTTCCTTCAGTGGCTGTAGGAAAGCAGTTTCGATTCTTACTTGGAACTTTCTTTACATTAAACAATCATGATATAATCGTTTCTTTGTTGGCGAAAACATTGTCATGAAACGCAAGACAAACAAAGAAAAAGATAAAAGCTGCGTGAAAAGTAAACATCTGTTAAATAATGTCTGTAAAACACATAACTAAAATGAAAGTCGAAGAATGCGACAAATTTATTCTTGTTCTCATGAGGAGGTTAAAAGAAAAAATTATAAATTTAATTGACTTTTGGTTTGTCTCGGGATTAAGAAAATTATATATCTATCACCGGCGCCAGAGCTATTACAATGAGCTGTAGAAAAACCTCGCACATTTTGAAGTCAAGATTTGAAATCCTGGCTCTGTGTTATAATACAAGGCGATACAATTCCTATTCGGAACAACCGTTTTTGGGTAGGCGGTTGAGTTGTGATTGGACGTTGTTTGTCGTTGTACAGCCGGTCTGGACTGCTTGACGCAGCAACCGGGACAGTCCAGCAGTTGCGGCTATGTAGCTCTGGACTGACCCATTCCTTGGGCCTCAGAAGGACGTCCCCCCAGGTTCTAACCCACCTCGGTGGGGCTAGATTTATCGTCTGGCGCCTGAGGCGTCTCTTCGAGAGAATGCCGACGAGGCATTTTTGAGCTCGCCAGGCGTGTCTTTGTTTAAACTCAGATAAATGATCAAACAGTCCTATTTGAAACATAAATAGTTTAGCATAAATCAAAGTCAAAATGGTTTCAAGTATTGCTATGTATCACTAGCAATTCGATTAAACATGAGTCATGTGTTTACACACAGTTAAATGATTAAACTCTTCTATTTCAAGCAATTCGGTGTAGCATAAGTCTTTTGTTTGCACTCGGTTTAAATGTCAAACAGCTGAGATGCAGTCGGTGTATTGCACAGCCTCAGCCGACTTGGTCATTCTGGAGTTCAAACGCTTCAAGATCTTCCTGGCGGTTTGCTTTTAATCGAAGAACCTGAGGTGCAGGAGAGGGTACTACTCCTTTCCCTTGGTTGCTCCAAATATCCTTGATCTGTACCTTAAAATGCTTAGTGTTAAGCAAGGAGGCATCAAATACCACTTTTTGAGTTTTTGGTATGACTCGACCTAGGATTGAACCCCGGTCTCCCGGAGCATTGGCGAACACTCTACTCACTATGGGAATTAGACAAACTTCTAGTTGATTGTGCGGTGGCTGAAGTGCTTGTGTATTTCCCATTGGCTTGTCTGAGATTACAAGGGAAAACCCTACATATAGAATTCCCGTTTATAAAAAACGTGGGCCATACCCATTTTGAAAATTGGTGAAATATAATCTCATTAAATTTTAATCTATTGCCTTTCTCTGAAAAAAAAATATGAGTAAACATTTTTATACGTGAAACTAAAAGTTACGTCATATTAATCACAGAGAATGTAACGGCCTAGTTTGTCCAAGTAAATAGCAACTCATTATCGGAACTTGTTGAACGATCCTTTTGGATCAGCCAAGAACAACGGAATGGTTTTGGGAATTTCTCGCCTGAGACACATGGTAAACACGTGCGGTTCACGTTCTGGAGTCACGTGCATTTCAAACATGTGCACGCTAGCATCTCTTCCTGTCAGTCATGTTGTGAGGTGGGGGATAAAGGAAAGTGAATTTTTGTATATGGAATTTGTATGGATGTTTTGTTCTCGTTTGTTTGTTTGTTTTTAATTCTTTTCCTACCTGTTTTTACTTGCAAAGTTTGTTCATTCGTTCATCAGTTTTATGGATTTGAAACAGGAAAAAGGAAATTAAGAATCCTTTCACTTAAAGCGGTAAAAATGTCTGAAATTATGTCATCAATGATTTACACTATTCTATTAAGTATTCAAGTATTCCAATCTTTGCTACTTTGATCATTAACTGTAAGGCAACTTATTCTCTCGTCTGTTTTTATTGTCTGAGATGAAACATTATTTTAATTGTTTGTCTTATGAATGTTTCTGAAGACGAAATAATACAAAAAGAAAGTATTCAAGTATATACATCTTTGCTATTTTGATCATTACCTATAAGGCAACTTATTCTCTCGTTTATTTTTATTGTCGGAGATGAAACATTTTAATTGTTAATCTGATGAATTTTTCTGAAGACGAAAAAGTACAATATTGAGTCCAGGTAAAATTCAGCAAATCTTCCCTGCTTGGAACACTGAAGCAATATAATCTTCATTACTAACTTTTTAACCCTGTTCGGTCAATTACTGGGCTAATGGCTTGGTTTCTTTGTTTTATAGCATGTCAGTCTTCCTGGGTTATTTAACCCCAGAGCGATTCTTGTAGAAGAATAATAGTGGGACTATTTAACCTATAGCTGAGGGAATAAAGGAGTTCATGCCTTTCTCAAGTATATTAGTCTGAAAGTGAACGTAATAGCACGATTGGAGTTCGAACTCGCTCATTACAAAATCGCAGTCCAACACATTAGCTACAACGCCGCGGGGATCCCAAAAGACTTTGACAAAAAAATGGAACTTCTGAACCTTTTGAAGAAAGTTATTCAAGATGGCGTTTAAAAATCGACTTAAAATTCATCAGCAAAATTAAAGTTTAAACATTTAAAATTTTATTAAAATACGATGAAAATACGATAATGTTTGGATTGATTAATTAGATTAATTAATTTGCGTTTTTTTTGATACAGAAATTTATGACTTTGACATATGCTTACGCTAATATATATTGGTTTGGTTTGGTTTGGTTTCCTTGTTTAATAGCATATCAAACTTCATGGGTTATTCAATGGCACGGTGGTGTTATTCATTTAATTATTTTTATTCAGATGTGTCACTTTTTATTTCAAATTTATTGGGAGAACAATTTAAAACGCACAAGAACGCTGCAGTGCTTCGTACGGTTAAGGCCGACGGAATTTTAAGCAAGTTTCAAATCCACCGTTATGAGAGACTTCCTTTCTGTGTGGTATTCCATATTAAAATTACCCTAAGTCTATTTTGGCAAGGTAGGGAGCCAGAAAAATAAAAAGGGCAAGAACATTATTGACTCTCGATTGTGTATTTCATTGACAGTATACTTAAGAAAAGGGTATTTATCGATGGAAAGTTCTTTCTCTATTTTTGCCCATTCGGCTGGGGCAGTAGAATACACCGACTGCTTCTCTGTGGAGGGGTAAGGCTCCCCCAATGAGTGTCTGGCATATGACACTAATTAATCTGATGGTGAGGTTCCAGTAATGCTGGAGCTTTGGGGAATGCAGAGTACCCTTTCATTGCTATCGCTCCCAGGTCCACTCTGGCCCGGAGTGGTAGCACCTGATAGGGGGGCCTATCTATGTGTCAAATAGAACTAAATTTTGTACTGAATTGTTTGAAATAGAACTGTTTTTGGCATTGAAACTGTACTTAGCCTAAACTTAGGCTAAACTGAACTATTTGACAGTTTAGCATGAGTACACAGTTTAATCTGTGTACTCATGCTAAACTGAATTGTTTGAAATAGAACTGATTATTAGTATAAAATGGATTTGGCGTTAAATAACCTATAAAGGTTGATATGGCATAAAACCAAACCAACCAACCAAACAACCAACCAACCTTTCTCTATTGTTCTCAGACGCCACTGGATTTGAGTTCGATCCTAAGTTAGTGCTGTATCAATGTGACCGTATCTTGCGCAGAATCAAATAAATTATTTATTGTAATTTATCAACATTAAAGTCGTTGGTTAGCGAAGAAACTTGATGGCCGAGAGGTTGTGTTCTTATCGTTAATGTTTATAGTTCTGCCTTTTTCTCTTGAGTCTTGGTAAAAAGACAAGATTTCGAATGTTGATATTCAATGCACTTAAACAAGCTTTTCCTACACATGAGATTGGCGCAACAAAATCTTTTTAATCTTTGACATTCGGGAGCATAATATAAATACCTATCAAATTTTGACCGAGAAATGGTATCTTCAAGTACTTTTACAGTAATAATAATATTCTTAAACTTGGAAGCACTCTCTTTCTCTCTCTCTCTCTTTCTCTCTCTCTTTCTCTCTATGTATGTATGTGTGCATATGTGCCACTGTGGTATTTTTTCTCGTTTTACAATATTTTCCTCTATTTTCTTCTACTGTTTTCCTCTTTTCTGTCTCCTTTTCTTTGTATCTCTGTTTCTTCTTTCTACTTTTTCTTTCTCCTTGGTGTGTGTCTCTCCTTCTCTTTTTTTCTTTATTGTTATCACTCATCTCATTTCCCCACTTTCTTTTGCATTCCTTTCTCTCTACATTTCTTTCCTTATTTTCCTTCTTCCTACTTTTTTCCTTTTTCTTTCACTCATTGTTGACTCTTTTTTCATACCCCCTATTTCTGTCTTATTTTCTCATGTATTTCCCCTTTATTTCTCTTTCTTTTTCTCATCTTTATTTATCTATTTGTGTGTGTGTGTGTGTGTGTGTGTGTGTAAAAGAGAGAGAGAGAGAGAGAGAGAGAGAGAGAGAGAGAAAATGAAAGCATCTATCAACATACAATAAGTCAAATATCTCTGCAAACATATGTCTACATGAAAACGTTTATGCAGATTTTTATTTTGTTTTCTGGGTGTATTGAGTATTGTGTGTGGTTACTCTCTGTCTCTCTGTCTCTGTCTCTCTGTCTGTCTCTCTCTCTCTCTTCTGTGTGTGTGTGTGAGCGAGAGAGAGAGAGAGAGTGGGAGGGAGAGATACTTTGTAAGGATGTGTGTGCCTTTTGTGTTAGGCTTGGGAGTCGGAGGTGAAGGAACTAAGGAAGGAAGATCTGAGTCTATTTGTGTCGAGATTGCATGATAAGGGCAGAAAAAAAGATAGGCTAACATCTGTGACCTGACTGTAATGGCGTCGGATACTCACTCTTGAAGGACTCCCCACGAAGACAAAAAAAATTGGTTGAAACTAACACCGGTGTATATAAAACATTTAAATCAAAGCATAGATCTCAGAAGTTGGGGTATCAGGCACACAAAAAGTTGAAGAGAGAGAGAGAGAGAGAGAGAGAGAAAGAGAGAGGGAGAGAGAGAGAGAGGGGGGGAAGGAGAGAAGAGAGTGAGAGAAGTGAAGGTAACACTAAGATTGGTTATTTAGAAAATTAATTAGGGACAAAAAAAATTAAATTAATTAAATTAAATTAAAAGAAATATCGAACAGTTAAATTAAAGAAAAAATTAAATTTTGTCAAAATTGTTTGAAAATTTTATTCATAACCAAAACAAAATTCATTAAACTGAACCTGATTTTCAATTTGCACAATCTTTGGTTTATATTTAAAAATTTGTATCTCTAAATAAGATGAGCTGGTAGTGATGGGGAAATTGTATGGACGTTTATCATCATTATTATTATTAGAGTTTTTCACATCAGCGTTAGCTGACGATCTTTCTCTGGAGTTTGAGTGACAGCAAGTCTCCCTAAATCTCCAGGATTCTTCTCAGTTCTCTGTCCGATCATAATAATGCTGTAGTCTAGATTGTCTCTACTTGTCCTCTTATTTCCAAGTATTCTAGTCCCTTTACCAATTATATTTAGTATCATCGTCACATTTATGTTCCATAGTTTTTTTCATAGTTCTTTAGCAAGGTCAAGGTACTTATCTCTCTTTTCTCTTTCTTTTAATTTTACTCTGTGGTCTGTCGGAACCATAATGTCAACTATTCAGCAGGTTTCTTAATCTTTTTTTGTTGTTAACTATCGCTATGTCTGGTCGTCTGGTCGTCTGGCCGAGGTTAGGTGATTCGATGGTATCTCAAAATCCCAGAAAAGTTTATGCGTCCCATTCTCCAGGATGGATTCCGGGTTGTGCTTGTACCATTTTTTTCATTTGGTTAAATTAAAATTTTTTGCACAATTCCCAGTAGATTATCTTCCCCACCCAGTCCTGTCTAGTCTTAAAACTCTTTTTGCGCTAATTTACTGCATTCGTTTATTATATGATTGATGATTTCGTCTCTATCACCCCATAACCTACTATTTAGTCGTGTCTTGTCTATTTTTACCTTAATACAGTCTTTATGGTGTTGTTTTGTATTGCAATTAGAAGAGATTCAGTTTTTCTTTTAAGGTTTCCCTGTTTTTGCCATGTCCAAGTCATTTCGTGTGAGATTTCGCTTGTTTGTCGCTTGAAATTAGTCATGCATTAGTTTTTTTTCCCATTTTTGTTTTCTGATTATTTTTGTTCTATTGAACCTTGTATTGTTTGTGTTATTTCTGGTCGCTGTCATTAGACTTTCTTTATTCTTTTTAATGTAGTCTCCGAGTCGTCTTATCGATGTATCAACGCTATCTTCAATGTTGGCGAGTCCTTAGCCTCCCTTTCTTGACACATAGAGTCTATCTATATCATCTATGGGATTTAAGACCTTGAGTTTTCACACCAATGTTAGTTGATGGTCTTTTACTGATGTCTGAGTGACAGCAAGTCTCCAGGACTAGCCGATTTCAGCAAGACTTTAGTATGGATGGTCTTGATTCATCCTCTAATTTTCAACTATTCCTGTCCTCTTTCCAAGCTTTCGGGGACCACTGCAAGCAAACTAACTACGGTTAGTATCACCGTCACGCTCCTGTTCCACAGCTGTCTAAATTTTCTGGCAAGGTCCAAGTACAAACCTCTCTTTTCACTTTCCTTGACTTCTACGTGGTAGTCCACTGGAGCGGCAAAATCCACTAGACGTCAAGATTTCTTTTTTCTTTCTTTTTCTAAACCGATACTAGGCTAGATTTTCTAACCAGGATTAGGTGATCGTTAGTATCTCAAAATTATTATTATCATTATTATCATTATTATTATTGCAAGGTTTAACCGGTGATCTTTCACTAAAGTCTAAGTGACCGCAAGTCTTTTCAGGTCACCAGGATTTTTGCTGATTTTAATATTGATATGGTCTTGAATGTTTCGGCTTTTCTTCTGGTCTCTAGTTTCTCCAGTCTCTTTTCCCAGCCTTTAAGGACCATTCCAAATGTACCAAGTACAATTGATATTACTGTTATCTCCATGTTCCGCGGCACGATCCAAGTATTTGTATATCTTTTCGTTTTTTTTAATTTTTACCCCGTGGTCTGCTGGAACTGGTACATCCACTAGATGACAAGTTTTTTCCTTCTTGATAATCAAGCTATCATTTAACTATTGTAAAAGTGAATATATCTCCGGCCATCACATATGTCCGAAATTCAGCAGAGGTTGATTGAATATTTACAATTCTAAAGTGTCTAAATGCTAACAGTAAGATTTAGTTTAGTTTCTTTGTTTAATGGCATATCGACTTTCGTGGGTTATTTAATACCAAAGCCATCCTAGGTTTGGTTTAGTTTGGTTGGGTCGGTTTTTATGGTATATCAACCATTGTAAGTTATTTAATACCAAATCTTGTTTATACATATATATTAAATATATGTATATATGATTTGTAAACACATTTTGTAGATAACATTCTTAAACGTACTGAGCTCTTTTGTTCTCACTGTTAAATGGTTTCAAGTATTGCTATATAACATTCAAAATTTAACATCAGTCATTTGTTTGCACATAGTTTGTTCTATTTGACCCATTGATAGGACGCTATCAGCTGCTACCACTCCGGGTCAGAGTGGACTCGGGAGCAATTAAAATGAAGGAGTACGCCACATTTTCCAAATGTCCAAGACTGGAGTCTCGCCTCAGATTTTTTAATAACATATCCAAGACACTCGTTGTGAGAGGGTGTCTTACCCCTCTGCCGAGATGCAGTTGGTATATTCTACAGCTCCAGCCGACTGGACTTGCTATCCTTGTAGATTGACTGTTGTAGAACTGTTTAACTCATTGATAGTTTGATAAGTTAGCTCATGGTAACAATAAATGATCAACCATAGTAAGACACGTCATCACAGTACGATTCCACAAATTCAGTTAAAAAACGATCCACTAACAGATGGTTTGGTTTTTTTGTTTAATGGCATATCAACTCTTTTTAGGTTATTTAATGCCAAAGCTCTTCTCATAGAAGAACAGTAGTGGTACTATTTAACCCATAGCTGGGAGGATAAGGGGGTTCATACCTTTCCTAAGGGTATTTGCCCGAAAGTGAACGTAATAGCGCGATTGGAGTACGAACTCGCGTGCTACGATTTCGCAGTCCATCGCTTTAACTATTACACCACGAGGACACCCCCACTAACAGATGGGTGTGTTTACAGAGATCATAAGATATGTAACACTCAAGAAAAAGCTGTAATCAGATATAGATATGTTGTTTATGTTATGTATTCTTGAAGCAAAAGAAATTACCGAAAGATTATTTGAAGGATTTAGAAAGATTTAGGAGATGCGCCATAAACAAATCTTGCTGAATTTAACAATGACCTGTTTTTTCTGGGATACTTGATAACAAATAGATGAGTTACCGTTCAAAAATTAGCTCAAAAATTAAATCCAAGCGATTCATTGTAATCTATAAAACCATAAAAGTTACCTAAATTTTTAAAAATGTTCTTCAATATTTTGTCAGACGCCACATTATAAATTAGACGTAGACGTTTTGTACTTTCGCGAATGCTACTTGCTGTTATTGATAGATTAGTGACTTGTGATGAAAGTGGATATTTTAAAAGCCTATAAGGCAACGCAGACAATTGTGCAGGGAAAACGAACAGGATAAAATACAACCCCGGTGTGAGTTTGGTGGGATTTCACTGGTTTAATATAATTTGAAGTGTTACTAGTCGATGATGTGATTCCAGAAGAGAAGAATTCTCCGTATATATTTTATGCTTTCTAACCAAAAGACTTAGACAAAAAAAAAATGAAACTTATAAACCTTTGGAAGGAAGTTATTTATGATGATGTTTAAAAATGACTTAAAATTCATCAGCAAAATTAAAGTTTGAACATTTAAAATTCTATTAAAATACGATTTGTGTTTTTTTTTTAATCCAGAAATTTTATGACTTTGACATATGCATACGATGATGTATATTGGTTTGGTTTGGTATCTTTGTTTAATGGCATGTCAACCTTCATGGGTTATTCAATGGCAGAACCATTCTTGAAGAAGGACGGTAATAGTACCATTTAAACCCATAACTGGAAGGATAAGGGTTTTCATAACTCTCCTAAGGTTGTTAGTCTGAAAGTGAACATAATAGCGGGACTAGGGTTCGAACTCGTGTACTACGATGTCGCAGTCCTGCACGTTAACCTGGTTACATATTTCTACTGTTAACATTTAAAACTTTAAACATTGATGGGAAGAGAAACAAACTTGTGGTATTCCATCATGATAATCCACAGGCTCCAGAAAACAAAGATCACACCTCAAAAGTTTGAAGACATCGGTTGCATCCCCTCATTCTTTAGGTTTTGCCCCATCTGAGTGCTATCCATTTCGAAAATTCTACGGGGTGTATTCAATAAGTTTCCAGACTTTTTTTGTACAGGAATTTAAAATTGTCGTAGACACTTGAAAATTCACTATTTTATTACTATACATCTTATGAGATGACTGACCAATTCTTATGATTTCAGATTCAAATGAACAGCTACAGCAGGAATTGGAATACACCCTACTAAAGCCTGATTGTCACAGCTGGTGACTTTCAAAAATGCAATCTGGACGTCAGGACACTTTAGAAGAACGATACGCAATAAAATTCTGTTTAAAACTGGGAAAAAATGCCACAGAAACATATGGAATGCTTCAGACTGCTTTTCGACCATCTTGCATGAATCGAGCATCAGTTTTTGAGTGACATAAGAGATTCAAGGAAGGCAGGGAGTCTGTGAAGGATGATGAGAGGTGTGGGAGGAGTAAGGAAGTCAATACACCAGAGTTGATTGGCCAAAGGGTTAGGGTTACTATGTTGAGGTTTTAAGGGAGTTCAGGAAGAGATTCCGTCAAAAGAGGCCAACACTCTTCAAGTCGGGTCCGTGGCATTTCTACCAGGACAATGCACCGGTCCACAACTCCATCCTTGTCACAGACTATTTGACCAAGATAGGCATCAAGACAGTTCCCCACCCTCCCTATAGTCCAGACCTTGCTCCCTGTGACTTTTGGTTATTCCCTAAGCTCAGAGGCTGTCGTTGTGTGCTATCAATAAAAGTGCCCATACGAAAAAAGTCTGGAAACTTATTTAATGATCCTCGTAATTCATAAAATGGATGAAGAAGTGACGAATTTTCATTCCATATCTTTTCCTTCAAGCCAAAAGACTTTCACTCGACTGAAGCTTCTGAAAGACGTTATTAATGGTGATGTGGCCCAGTTGGATGGGGCTGCAGAATATACCGACTGCTTCTCTACTGAGGGGTAAGACTCCAAAACGAGTGGCCTGGATATGACACTAAACAACCTGATAGGGAGTCTCCAGTAATGCTGGAGTTTTGGGGAATATGGAGTACCCCTTTATTGCCATCACGCTCAGGTCCACTCTTGCCCGGAGTGGTAGCACCTGATAGTGTCCTATCTATGGGTTGAATAGAACTAAACAGTCTAATAATGCTAAATTGAATTGTTTAAAATAGAACTGTTTCTATGTATAAAAATGGATTTAGCTTCAAATAACTTACAAGGGTTGATATGCCATAAAACCAAACCAAATCATTTAATAGTGTGTTTTAAAATCAACTTAAAATTGATCAGCAAAATTAAAGTTTAGACATCTAAGATTGTACTAAAAATAAAATAATGTTTGTAAACAGTTCAATTAATTATTTTATTTTTTTTTGCTTTTTAGATATGAAAATTTTATGTCTTTGATATGTATTGGTTTCGTTTGGTTTCTTTGTTTAATCGCAGTTAGTCGTTAGTTATTGAATGCCAAAGCCATCCTTGTAGAAGAAAAATTATTGTACAATTTAATCCATAACTGGGGGGAATTATAAGGGGTTTCATACCTCTCCCAAGGTTATTTTTCCGAAAGTGAACGTAATAACGCGACTGGAGTTCGAACTCGCTTATCACGTTGTCGCCGTCTATCACGTTAACTACTACAGCACAGAGACTCTCTAGCTGATACATGCGTGAATGTTCGTATGGTTAAATAATGATAGTTATGTATAAAGACAAATTCACGAAAGTAAAATAAATACTGTCGTTTTCAATGAAGGTCGTGTATAAATGCGTATTGATAATTTCATTATGCAAATGAACATTTATTGGACTCGGTATTAGCAATTTTTTAAAGTCTTTACATTTTTCTAAAAAAGACACCAACGGTGATAGTTTAAATGATTAGATCAGCATAACACAGTGGGTCAAATAAAGGGTCCATTTGACGTCTCAAAAAAATGTATTGAATTCGATAGACAATTGAAGAAAGTCGGTCATTGGGAGACTGAATCATAATAAGATGCGGAAAATCCTGTCCTAAAGAATCATTATATAATAAACATTTTCACGGCATATTTAAATTTTAAAAGCTAAATTCAAAATTAAATTGAAAAATAAATATCTAAAAATAAAATGACAAAAATAGATGGTAAAACGAATTAAAAATATCTTTTAGTTAGATGAAATACAAGCAAAAAAAGTAAAAATTAGTTTAAGCCATTATTACCGATTCTTGTCGACAGCACAGATTACCTTGATTCTTTCGCTCTCGCCATTTTTCCCTATCTGGTATCGCTTTTGGGAAGTCATCTAAATGACATCCAGTGTCCGCGCAGAGCTGATAAATATACGTTATCGCTGGTTGGCCAACACTGGTGTGTCCGTGTGTAGGGGTCCACAGTAAAATGTTACTTATGAGTTCGTCCTTACTTCTCCAGCAGAGCCAAGCAACTCTTGCTCGTCTTACTTGGATTCTTTGAGAGATGGGAGGTAAGTGGCCGTACAGTTCCTATTTTGTTAGGTGCTTATTCCAGGATTTGGTCAAAATAGCACACATCATCCCTGTATAGTTCCCATATACCCTTTTCTCCATACGTTTTTTTAAAGTCCAGGTAGCGAAGCAATAGAATAGTAAAACTTGGAAGAATTCTCGTTTTGTTTTATCAGAGAGACCAGAATTCCATATGATCGTTAATCACTTGATAGCAGACTATGCCTTTCATCAGCGTATATTGATATCATTTTCAGTGGATGAGATATTGCTACCGGGGTATCAAGAAATATATAATTGTCCTATCAGAAGTCATGGAGCATGCTAAACGATGCTAACATGTTATTAGTTCTATGTTCGAAAGGATTCAGCTTTTTTTCCCTTTGGATAATTGCTGTTTCATGCAGAGCAAGTTGTTAGGAAAATGATCAGCGTCTTGTTGAACCAAACAAAACATCGACCAAAAAGCAACAAAACACTAACCACAATTTTTACAACAAGAAGCAAAAAAAGCTGTCACCTTCAGAAACGTCTTTATATTTCTGTTTTCAAAGTGATTTCTTAGAAAAACAGAAAAGGAAGGATACTTGGTATTTGCAATGTTTTTTTCTTCGATTTAACCAAGTCTGCCTTTCCAGCTTTTGCCCCGATAAAAATTCTTGCTGAATGAATCTCTGTTGATCATATCTTTTATTGACTTGGGTGGGTGGTACTGAAAAAAAAAAATGTGTAATTACTCGACTGTATAAGATTCTTTTTCCTTTAGGACACGCAGACAGATAGCTATGAAAAGATTTACAAATACAGATACGAAAATACCGAGATAGAAAGTTAAATAAATATGAACAGAGGGAAACAGATAAGAGAGAAAAGAAATAGATATTAGTCATGTAGGCATAAATACGTACTATAAAGCTTACAGTTTGTCAGATGTATACCACGTGTTACCAAATAGAATGGACAGATTATAGACGTAGCTTGTTCTTTTAAATACACACACACACACGCGCACACACGCACGCACGCGCGGGCATATATATATATATATATATATATATATATATATATATATATATATATATTGAGACAGACAGACAGACTGAACACAAAAACACTCCTTGATTTCAAGTAGTCATAATATCACAACTTATTGGAATACGTTTATAAGTATGGTGACATCACATACATTAGCATAAAATATTTCTTTTCTCCCCAGCAAAATTTCTGTGTTCCCTTCCACCGCTAAAGAGCATTAAAATCGAAGATGGGGTTCTGCCCATTCTCTCTTTCTCTCTCTCTCTCCCTCCCCCCTCTCTCTCTCTCTCTCTCTATATATATATATATATATATATATATATAAGATGAGTAAGTGTACTGACGATAGATATGAGTTTAATTTTTAACTGAAATATTGACTGACGTGTTTACGCTGTATGATATACATATAGAAGTGTTATATTTAAGTCCATTGACAGGGGCATTATGTTGAAAAGTAAATATCATTTGTGTAAAATAAAAAATAATTATTTTTCACCATCAAACAATAGACTTATTGACTTATCTACGTATACATATACGAAGTATGTTAAAAAGTATTGAGGCAGTTCCTTTGGCGTTGTGGCTAACGTTGTAAATTGTGACCCTTGCGAAAGTCATGAACCCCTTATCCTTCCAGCTAGGAGTTAGATAGTACCACAACTGTTCTTTTTTAATGATGGCTTTGTCATTAAATAACCCACTAAGGCTGACATGCCATTAAAAACAAAGAAACCAAGAAGAGAAAGAAAAAATATTGTGTCTAAAGCTATATTCACAAAGACAGAAATTTTCTTCAAGATAGTTCACTTGTTATTCAACACATTCGTTTCAGCGAATTTTCTATTGGTTGAAGTAAACGTTGACACACTCATTTCAACGAAATTTTACTTAGATTGAATCACTAACCTTTTGTCATTGAGAGGAATTTTCTGGTAAGGAAAGAAGAAAAAGTCCCCTGAAATAGGAGGTCTGGTGAGTTTGAAGAACGTTGCACTTTCACAATACTTGTTTTGCCAAAAATTACTGATCTTATAGGGGGTATCCTCGTGGTATAATGGTTAAAGTGGTGGACTGCGGAATAAGCGAGTTCGAACTCCATTTGCGGTATTACGTTCACTTTCGGACAAATACCCTTGGGAAAGGTATGGGTTAAATAGTATCTCTGCTGTTCTTCTAGAAAGATGGCATTGGCATTAAATAACCTACAAAGGTTGATATGCCATTAAACAAAGAAACTGAACCTATCTATTGATCTTATGGTCGAGACTGATTATAAGAATATCAAGAACTGGCAGTGAGTCATGTAAATGTCAACATTTTATTATATAAAACCGTCTTCATTTAAATTCTAAATACTAAAATTTATATTCTTTAAAGATTCAGCTTCGATAAGTTATGATCATACCTCCGAAGTATATACAAAGGTAGGTCAAAAAGTAACGCTTTTTCTTTAGTCCAGGAATAATTACCGTCACAGGAACATGTAACACTCATTTAAATAAAAGCTGATTCTCAATGGATCACATCTCTGCTTCTCAACATAGTAACCGTTTCTCTCGGTAGCAATATTCCCCCTTCGAATGAGAGCATGTGTCCCTGTCTCGTAAAATTCTGTCGACTGTTCTTTGAGCCACTTCATGGCTGCAGTTTTCACTTCCTCGTCACTGGCGTAAATTTGCCTCTGAAACCCTCTTTCTTGGAGCCGAAGAGATGATAGTCTGAAAACGCGAAATCTTTCCCATCGATAATGTCCTCCTACTGCATGACAATACTAGACGACACATCAGGAAAAGGGAGACAATTATCTCATTCAGGTGAGTAACTTTACCGCATTCTCCATACTCACCAAATTTAGCGCCTTCAATTAACAAATAAAAAAGAAGTAAAGTTGATGAAATTTTTAATAGTTAGAACACTGAGGGGTAGAGAAGGGCGCTATTCTTTTCCCTCGATGGTTCCATTTTACTATTGATCCGTACCTTATAATGCCTATGGTGTAATGGTTACCCTCACAGGAAATGGACACGGCGACAAGAGTTCAAATCCTGGACGAGACTGATTGCATTTCACATAGCACTAATACCCTTGAGAAAGGTATGAATCCAATTATTCTCCCTTCAGCTATGGGTAAATAGTAGGATAGACTAGGTTCTTCAGCCTTGGGGAGGCAACTAGTTTAGGAGAAGGAAAACTCTGAATTCAAACCTGATAAACTCCGCTTAAAAAATTGACCTTGTGTCATATCCTGCCCGGGCGGAGGGGTTGGTAAATATGGTAAATATGATAATGCTGAGTGTTGAGCAAGAAGGCATCAGGTGCCATTTTTGAGTCTTTGGTATAACTCGACCTGGGATTAAACATTGGCAAACCACGAGGTCAATGATCATATTTGTAAACATCTTAATGAAGGTTTACTGTACACAAAAAAAAGTTTAATGTTAGCAAATAATTGAACTGTACATAAAATCATCCGCTGAATACCTTGTGCTTTTCATATTTGTAGATTTTCATATATATATATATATATATATATATATATATTGGTTGATTTTGTCCTTTCGGGATCTGCAAATCTATTTAGTTTAAAAGATTAGAATAATTTTAAACTACTATTTCATGAACTCTAGACTCAATCCTAAAACATATCTCTTACTATTAATGTTACAAGTTAACAAATCAGCAATTCAATTGTTTTCTTTTAAAAAGTATTTCAAGGGAAAAATATTTTGAATTATTTGATAAAATTAGATTTTTGCCTGACCGTGAAAAAATTTGATCGAATCGACAGTAACCGATGAAGTAATTTACGTAATTTCTCATCTGCTGATAAATTATAATTCTGATGAAGGAATTTTTATAAGTAGGTGGATATGATTCAGCTATTTATTTATTTTGTAGATAAACAAGTTTAGTAAATAACTTTGAAACTCCGAAGAAATTAGAAAAGAGAAATACAATTAATCATCATCATCAAGTCGTGCTAATAGCACGGAATCCCCTCCTATCTCTCTCTCTCTCTCTCGATATATATATATATATATATATATATATATATTCTTTAAAGAAAAAAAAACAAAGACCCGTTATTTTAGGATTATAAATATATTTCCATCGTGTTTTGTGTTTCTGATGTAAACCAAAAAATGTTCAGCTTTTGAATGATTTTCTTGTCCTGAAGGAATTACTCCCAACTCTGGTTTAACTAGACCGAATAATACCAATATATATATATATATATATATATATATATATATATATATATATGTGTGTGTGTGTGTGTGTGTGTGTGTGTGTATTATTCGGTCCAGTTAAACCGGAGTTTGGAGGAATTCCATCAGGACAAAAAAAGCATTCAACTGTGAACGATTAAATTTTCCTGGTAAAGAGCTCAATGTAACTAACATTCAGAGCAATAATTTCTTTAAGAAAAAACAAAACCGGTCACATTAGGATTATAAATTTATTTCCATCCTGTTATGTGTTTTTGATAAAATAAAAAAAACACGAAAATATTCGAATAAAATTAACAGGACTTTTTCAGATCTTATGGATAAAAAAAAAGTCCTATTAATTTTTTTCGTGTTTTTTGATTTTATCAAAAACACATAACAGGATGGAAATAAATTTATAATCCTAATGTGACCGGTTTTGTTTTTCTTAAAGAAATATATATATATATATATATATATATATATATATATATATATATCAACCCGTCCCTATCGGCCATCACTTTAGGCAAGTTGTCTAGACGGCACTCAGTGTCAGTACAGAGCCTATGAATGTAAGTTTTTGCAAGTCAGCTATCACTGGTTGCCCATGTGTAGTAGTCCATGGTAGAACGTTGCTTATGAGTTCGTCTTTGCTTCTCTAGCCGTACCCAACATATCTTGTTAGTTTTATTTGGATAGTTTGGTAACTACTCAAGGATGCACCGTACTGCTTTGACCTGCTTCCCTTCAAAACAGAAACTGTTCTGCCACTTAACTCCCAACTTACAGATACATATTAATTGAGCTAAATAAATAATTTGATATGTAGAGATTTGTACATAGAAAGTTGACAGAAATTATAGAAATAAAAGCCGCTTCTGACCCTGAAAAAATTATATTTCCTTCAGGAAATATATAGATATTTTGGTACTATGCCACTGAAGATTTAATGAGATTTTATAAAGTTTAGAAAGCACTCAACACATTGTAGGTAAATCGGTTGGGTACAAATCCTGGACGAGGCTGATTGTATTTCACACAGCCCTAATACCCTTTGGAATGGTATAAATCCAATTATACTCTCTCCAGCTATAGGTAAATAGTAGGGCAGTGGGTTTTTTAGCCTCGGAGAAGGAAAACTATGAATTCAAGCCTTTTAAACCCGACTTTAAACTTCACTTTGTATCACATCGTGCTCGTGGCTGGGAGGACAAAGGTAAATACATACATACATACATAGGATGGTAAGAACAATAAGGTAGGAAAATTAATTAGAACGTATTTTTGTATTGCGGTCTTTTTTTTTTTTTTTTGTCTTTTATGAATTTTTACTGTATGTGCCAGATAAAAATTGATTTTTTTCATATATCACATTTATATCAATTTATCAGCTTCGATAAGTTATGATCATACCTCCGATGTATATACAAAGGTGAGTCAAAAAGTAATGCTTTTTTTCTGATTCTGAATTAATCACAGCTCTGCTTCTCAACATAGTAACCGTTTCTACTGAGAATCAGTAAGTCTGAAATTAGATTTTAGTTGCTGAGTTGATAAGCCTCAACATTAACTTAATGGGTTCCTGAAATTTTGGTTAAAAAATAAGAACATCAATTCAGTAACATTAAACATTAAGAATGTATTTACCCAACCCATCCCTGTGATGCAAGGTCAATTTGTAAGCGGACCTTTAAATTCAGAGTTTTCCTTTTCCTAAATTAGTTGCCATACTAAAGTTGAACACCCCAGTCTATTATTTACAAATAGCAGGAAGTATATAATTGGATTCATACCTTTCACAAGAGCATTAGCTCTAAGTAAAATACAAACAGCATTAACCAGGATTGACTCAGGTCACTGCATCCATTTCCAACAACGATAACCGTTTCACCTCGCGCGCCAAAATATTTTTTCAAAATATATGCATTTCTGAGGATTGCTGAAAATTTGAGAGCAATAACGTTTTACTACAGAGCTGCCTTGGCATATTTTGTATTTCTTCATCTATCTGTAACCAATTAATTATGCAAATGGGACATTTTGACATAGTTTTTTTTTTATGATGAAGCAACCTTAGATTTGCTCATCGATGAAAGGGAAATTGTTTTTAAGTTAATCTACCAACTAGGAACCAGGTTATGGGTACTTTTAGAGTATATGGAAAGTTTTCATATGTTACATATCTCACAAGGATTATTGTTTTTAATTTTTACAATTAAGTAAAGATCAAAACAATAAGTAGTATGAATAAGTAGGTTTGATTAAATAAAATCGAATCCTTGCTGTTTTGGTGTTTTTTTTTTCTTTTTTCTTTCAAGTGTCCTTATGTTTTTTTTATGTTACAATCTTGAAATTTGTTGATAATTTCTCCAAAGGACTTATTTGTGTTATACCGAGTACTTTTGGTTCTCGTCAGAACAATTATCAAGGTAATATATAAGCTATTTGCAAATTAAAGTTGTTTTGAGTTTAAACTAAATTATTTCATTTTTGTTTTCATTACTAAAGTGAAGCATATTTTTATCACCAAGGTGATGCTGTGCAGTAGTAGCAGTTTATTTCGAAATATTTCTATTACATAATGTAGAATAAAATTTGTTCTATCTTTTGTAATATGGATTGTTCTATCTATTTTAAACATTTAGAATATCATCACGAGTTTCGAAGTTAATTTTGTTTGGGTTGTCTAAATTTTATATACGTGGTGCATTCAATAGGTTTCCAGACTTTTTTGTACAGGCATTTAAAATTGTCGTAGACTCTTGAAAATTCAGTATGTTATTGCAATACATCTTATGAGATGACTGACCAATTTTTATGATTTCAGTTTCGAATGAACAGCTACAGCAGCAATTGGAATACACCCTACTAAAGCCTGATTGTCACAACTGGTCAATTTCAAAAATGCAATCTGGACGTGAGGACACTTTAAAAGAACGATATGCAATAAAATTCTGTTTTAAACTGGAAAAAAATGCCCCCAAAACGTATGGAATGCTTCAGACTGCCTTTCGGCCATCTTGCATGTATCGAGCCTCAGTAGCATAAGAGATTCAAGGAAGGCACGGGGTCTGGGAGGGATGATGAGAGGTGTGGGAGGAGTAAGGAAGTCAATACACCTCAGTTCATTGGCCAAAGGTTTAGGGTTAGGATTAGGGTTACTTTGTTGAGGTTTTAAGTGAGTTCAGCAGGAGATTCCGTCGGAAGAGGTGAGCACTCTTCAAATCGGGTCCGTGGAATTTCCACCGGGACAATGCACTAGTCCACAACTCCATCCTTGTCACAGACTATTTGACCAAAATGGTCATCAAGACAGTTCCTCAGCCTCCCTATAGTTCAGACCTTGCTCCTTGTGACTTTTGCTTATTCCCTAAGCTCAGAGGCTGTCGTTATGAGACAATTGAGGAGATGAAAGAGGCTGTGACGAAGGTCATTGACACGCCCACACAAGAAGACTTCCATTGGGCCTTCCAGAAGGTGTTGGAACGGTACAACAAGTGCATTGCAGCCAGAGGAGCTTACTTCGAAGAGGACAAGAGTTTCATGTGTGTACTATCAATAAAAGTGCCCATACGAAAAAAGTCTGGAAACTTATTTAATGATCCTCGGATAAAGCTTCTAGGATCTTTAATTTTTTTACATTATTGTCTGTATGGAGTATTTTTGTATTATTAACTAAAATATTTCTACATTGCATTATCAATACAATTATGTTTTTTTTAAATGCTGACATATGGAATTAGAATTTAAAAGGTGTAGTGAGCTTCCTTGATAATTTTGTTGTGGTTTGCCTCCCATCACGAAAACTATACAAGTTAGACGAACCAGACATGCATGACACTGCTAGAGAAACAAGGACGAACTCATTAGTGATGTACTCCTATGGACCCCCGCATATGGCCAAGCAAAAGCAGGACGACCAGCTCGAACTTACAGCAGCTATGTGAGGATACGGGATGCAGCCCTGAAGACCTACCAAAAGCGATGAATGATAGGGAGAAGTGGCGAGAGAGGGTCAGGGATATCCGTGCTTGCAGCACGACATGATGATGATGATAACCAATGTAACTTATGGTTTTTTTAAATTCTTGGTGATCCATTCTCCCAATGGACATTTAAATTGATAAATAACATTAGTTTTTTCTATTATCTTTGTGGGAGGGAAAGAATTATTATCAACAACTAGATTTAATTTTTTAAATTTTTTATAGTAAATAATAAATCTTATTTTATCATTATTGTCTGTTGGAGATATATATCTATGTATAATGTTTTTGTGTATTTTTTCATCAAATCTAAAATTCGTATGCATTTGACTACAATAAAATAAATTGATATGATGATTATCATTTTGTGTAACATAACTTTTCTCATTTATTTCATTCTTATTGTTAATCATTAATTTAATTTGTTCGTCTACTTAATAGTTTAGAAATCCGTTGTTGATAAGGGTTTGTTTGATATTCTTTAATTCATTATAAAATATTTTATTGGATGAAGATATTTGTTTTGCGCGATGTAATAGATTTTTTACGATAGCTATTTTGTATCGGTGTGGACATTCACTTTTATAATTTAAAATACATGAATTATTACTCGTATGTTTTTTATATACAGAAGTGTTAAAATAATCATTGTTGGCATCAATTAGTACATCAAGAAAAGGAATTTTATCATTTATATTTAGTGCATAAATAAATTTAAGGACTGAGTTATTTTGGAATATTTGCTGTAATTCTTAAAATTCTTCAATATTATCAGCTAGAATAAGACTATCATCAATTTAGCGTACATAAATGTGTTTTTTTATGTCATTGAATATTTTGTTTTCTAAATTGAACATGTAAAAATTACTAAATGTCGGACCGAAAACTTAACTCATAGAAATACCATCAATTTGTATATATATTCCACCATTGAGATTATAAAAAGGAATCTTAGTTGTACAGATTAACAATAATTTGCGGAATATATTAGGATTAATTTTAAGAATAGGGAGAGAAGAGTTGTTATATATATTATTTATCATCATCATCATCATCATGTCGCGCCGCCAGCACGGATATCCCTGATCCTCTCTCGTCACTTCTCCCAATCGTTCATCGCCTCTGGCAGGTCTTCAGGGCTACATCCTGTATCCTCACATAGCTGCTGTATGTATGTTCGAGCCGGTCGTCCTGCTTTTGCTTGGCCATATGTGGGGGTCCATAGGAGTATTTGACAGGCACATTTGTGAACAAGCTTTCTACATCAAGGGATGCAGCAATTTTGTTGTTAGTCTGTTAGGTTCGCAGTATTTGTATTATTTCATGGGTGGATTTTACACTATATTTAGTGGATAGATATGGTATAATGAGTTTATCTAAAGTTTTTGTTAGACGGTAAATAGTAGTATTGACTTGGGATATTATCAGACGAAGTGGAGAATTATCTTTGATCATTTTTACTGTACCATATAAATATCCAGGTTTATAGTCTCCAATGATTTTTTGTTGTTTTATGCTTTTACAATCAGCGTTACTAGCTGTGATGATTTTGTTTAATTGTGTCTTGAGATGGTTGATAGGATTTCTATTTAATTTTTAAAATTTGGTTTGGTCATTAAGAATTGTTTGTAATTTTGAGTGATATTCCGAATTATTAAGTATAGTAAATATGTTGGTTTTATCAGCTTTTTTATGCTGATGTCTGGGTGGTTCCGTAATTGTTTTATAACGCTTTTTAAATTATTATTTAGAATAGTAGTTATCTTTTGTTTTTTTGTCATATCGTTTTTTTTTAATATCTTCAGCTTTAAGTATATCTTTTTAAACTGTGTAATTATGCTAAACTAAACTGTTTAAAATAGAATTGATTATTTGTATAAAAATGGATTTGTCGTTAAATAACCTACAAAAGTTGATATGCCATAAAACCCAAACAAACAACTTAAGTATATCTTTAATTCCTGTGTGAGTTTTTATCTGGTTTTGTTTTTGAAGTTTTTGAAGTTTTTCAATATTTTCATATAATATTTCAATTATATATATATATATATATATATATATATATATATATATATATATATATGTGTGTGTGTGTGTGTGTGTGTGTGTGTGTGTGTGTGTGTGAGAGAGAGAGAGAGAGAGAGAGGGGGGGTCACGGTTTGTTTTCTTTCTTGCTTGTTGTTTTCTTGCTTGTTATTTCGAGACTTCAAGGCTAATGAGATTTGGCATGGGATTTCTCTTGATCACAAGGAATGTGTTAAGGCTCTTTATTGGCATGCAGGTCACCCTGCCCCAGCGGTGTTTGAAACATTTGTCGTTGAAATTGACCTGGAAGGTCGTATTTGTCCAGAAAAAGCAAATAAAATTAACGCGCTTCAGAATTGTCTTGGAATTAAAAAAATTATCTCTTATCTTTATACAAATTTATATGAATGAAAAATCTTTTTCTTAAATACACAATTTTAATGAAAAAGACATTTTTAATTCGTATCTTTGAATTTTATTTGTGATAATTTTAATCAACATCCTTTTCCAAGCGTGATTTAAGAGTTAGTTTGACATACCTTCCTAAAAAAGGTTCATGCTAAGTAATTTGTTTTCCAATGTGCCTGTGAAATAAAATTTTGTTTAACAACATTGGATTCATTGAATTGTTTTAATCCTAGATAAAGCCAGGTACTTCTGCCATGAACACTCTGGCGAAGGAATTTTCGGCTGCCGCTCGCATAATGCAAAGCTCTTCGAACGAATTGAGCACTCTGGTATCCGGTAAGGTATAAAATGTAAACAAACGAACGCTGCTGCTGTTGCTACATAATACCTTATAATTCCCTAGCCGACGCGGTACTCTTGTTGGCCGAGCGGTATGATACTAAGTCTAACGTAAATTTGCGCGGGTTTTGATCTCAGCTTCAGGCGTCCTACGTGTCTAGCCACACTGAAGAGTAGTATTACAACGAAACAGTCTGTCTGTGGATGACAATATATATATATATATATATATATATATATATATATATATATATATATATATTTCAAAATTAATGCATCCACAAAGAGATTTATATATCTTAAGAATCATCTATTTCGTTCTTACATATGTATATGTTTCCAGCTCGTTGTTTTCGTCTGAAAACTTATGTGGCACAAGACCACATGAATGGGGCACCCAATGAGACCCGAACTCACTTGTATTGATTAGTTAATCAAATACAAATCTCTTAGTGGACCAATTCATTTTTAGATATTTAATTTTTTTCTCTTTTTGGGCCAACAAAGAAAAAAGAAAATATATATATATAGGGTGTCTCAATATACAGGAGACCCATATGACTGCTAATAACTCTACTAATAATAATGCTGTGTTCTTTTTTGTTTCAGATTTGAAAATAGTATACTATAACAACTATTTATCCTCGATCACAATACCTTGAACAAGAGAGGAAAAATATTTCCCATCACTACTTATTTGGAGACAAAAATCATTCAAAACTATCTCAAAATAGATGTGAAACTAATTAATATGATAATGATTTATTACTGAGACCAGAAACTCAAAAAAGATTGCGTGTCCCGGAAGCTATTATAATAACAACAAAAAAAAAACATTGATTTGATTTCTCTATCTCAAAGGATGCATTTTTTACAGGACGTGCTCTAAATGACTGTCACTGAGCTTGTCTCAGTAATAAATCATAATTATATTAATGGGTTGCATCTATTTTGAGACATCCTGTATGAGAAAATCTATAATAAATGGAGCGTTCATTTTCTTCAAAATAGTCCTTTTAGCATTCAACTTTTATCCTATCGAGTCCCCTATTGTTCCAAACAATTCTTATAGTTTTGGTCTATTTGTTTAACGGCATATCAGCTCCTTGCTGGTCATCTAATACTAAAATTTGATTGTTTTTTTTTTTATTGTAATCATAATTACATTTCAGTGTTCTGTTGCATTAATTTCTAACATCACTTTTTTTTTGTCTGTCTACAAATTTGTCTGGACACAACGACATTATATCAAGTATCCCCGTCTAATACACAAATCTGTCCACACATGTATGATTTGAAGTGTTCCTATATAATACTAATATATATATATATATATATATATATATATATATATATATATATACAATTACATGGTTTCAAATAACTATTCCTATTAAATAATAATAATATTGTCGGCTTTGCACTAATCACAATTGGTATAATTGTCACTTTCATTTTCCATAGTTTTTTTCAGTTGCCTAGCAAGGTCGAGGTATTTATCCTTTTTTTTTTCACCTTCTTTCAGTTTTATTCTGTGGTCAGCCGGGACATTAAAGGGATTAGAAGCCTTGGAAGTTGGCGGACAAGTGGAGACCATCCACACTACAGCCTTATTGAGAAAGGCCAGAATACTGAAAAGAGTTCTGGAGACTTGAGGAGACTTGCGGTCACTCAAACTCCAGTGAAAGACCATCCGCAAACGTTAATGTGAAAAAAAACTAATGAGTAAATAATATTATTATTATTAATAATAATAATAATTATAATAATATGCCGCAGAATTTTTCCGGAAGAACAAAGAAGGTGCCACCGGAGAACAAAAAGAAACAAAGACAAAAACAACAAAAAAAACAAAACAATTATATATAGACCAGCATATTCTCAAAGAAGCCAAAATGAGGTTGAAAAATGTAGCTATAGTATGGATTGACTACTAGAAGGCCTAGGATGTAGTCCGTCAAATTTGGATGATAGAGTGACAGAAAAAGTACAAAATTTCCAACCAAATCAGAAACTTCATCATGAATGCCATGGAAAATTGGAGGGTGGGATTGACAGCGAGAGAACAAACCCTATCAGAGGTAAAAATCCAAAGAGGCTTCTTCCTGGGAGACTAGCTTTCACCACGACTATTCATTATAACAATTCTGCCATTCAACTATATACTTAGGAAATGCACGCTGACAAGAGATTTACTAAATCAAAAGAAAAGATTAATTACTTTATAGACATGGATGATATCAAGGTATTTGCAAAAAATTAAAAAAAATGGAAACTTTGTGACAAGCAATAAAAATATAAAGCCATGACATAGGAATGGAATTTTTCAATGAAAAATGGGCTATGCTCATACGGAAGCGTGGGAAAAGACAAACGACAGAAGGAATGGAACTAACAAATCAAGGAAGCATGAGAAGATGAAACGGTTAATTACATTGTAAACGATGCAACAAGCTCACACAAAAGTGGTAAAAAAAAACTAAGCACGGCTAAGTGGGTAAGGTGATCCATTGGGAATTGTCGGGAGATTGAACTTTGACCATACTACCAAATGGTATATGCACTATCCAGAATCCAGAGAATGAGACGTATAAAATTTTCTTGGATTTTGAGATTTGAACTGATCACCTAATCCCAGCCAGAAGACTAGACCTAGAGATAATTAACTAGGAAAAACTGTAACTTGCCGTTTAGGGGAAATTTCTATTCCGACCGACCACTGAGCAAAATAAAAGAAAGCAAAAAGATATATAAATACTTAGATCATGGCATAAAGGTAAGAAAAAAAGCTGTGAAATATGAAGGTGACAGTTATACCAATTGTAACTGACGTGCTTGGGACGGTCCCAAAAGGCTTGGAAGAAAGACTAGAGGAATTAGAAATCAGAGGAAGAATAGAGAACATCCAGACTACAGCATTGTTGAGATTGGTCAGATTGCTAAGAATAGTCCTTGAGACCAGAGAAGACTCATGTGGAAGACTATAAGCTAACGCTGGAGTGAAAAACTTTTAAAGGAGTAAACACTCCTATGGGACTTTGACATACACACGGATCACCTAATCATGGCCAGAAGACCAGACCTAATAATAATCAACAAAAAAAAAAAAAAAAAAAAAAAAAGAGAACTTGCAAAATTGTCGAATTTGCTGTCCCGGTTGACCACAGAATAAAACTGAAAGAATATGAAAAGAAGGATAAGTATCTTGAGATTGGCCAGATTGCTAATAAGAGTCCTTGAGACCAGAGAAGACTTGCTGTCCCTCAAACTTCGCTGAAAAAACCTCCAGCTAACACTGGTATGAAAAACTTGCAAGCAATGTAATAATAATAATAATAATAATGGAATCCATCCTAGACAATGAGACTCACATACTTCCCTGGGATTTTGAAATACAAACGATCTCCTAATCTCGGTCAGAGGACCAGACCAAGTGATAGTCTGCAAAAAACTAAGAGAACCTGCCGGATTGTGGACTTTGACGTCACTGCAAACCATAGAGTAAAATAAAAAAAACGAAAAGACAGATAAGTATCTCGACCTTGCTAGGGAATTGAAAAAACTATGGAAAATGAAGGTGACAATTATACCAATTGTGATTGGTGCTTTTGGTACAGTCACTAAAGGATTATTAAAGGGACTGGAGGACTTGGAAATTGGCGGACAAGTGGAAACCATCCAAACTACAGCCTTATTGAGAACGGCCAGAATACCGAGAAGAGTCCTGGAGACTATAGGAGACTTGATGTCACTCAAACTCCAGTGAAAGACCATCAGCTAACGCTGATGTGAAAAACTCTAATGAGTAAATAATAATAATCACGAATGACGATTTAAAGAACCGCATCAACTAGAGACCTAAACGCAAAGTATGAACTAGGGAAGACAACCAACTTGCACAACATTGCTATTTTAGGGGCAACCCTACTCAAAGAGGATATAGGAAAAGAATGATGGAGATCTTGGAAGAATTTTCTAATTTTCAGACAACTAGTCAAAGACTTGCTGATCAAGTCAGAACAATAATAAAGAAAGGTTGGTTTTCTGACCTTGAAATAATAGAAATCCACCAGAAAATAAATAACCAACAAAGTAATAATACAGTACCTGAAAAACAAAAACAGCCCAACCGAAATGAACCACCAACTTCTGAAAATGGAAACTCTACACAACTAAACACACAACCAAACAACCCTGAACAAATACTATCACAAGAACAAAAGGTAAATCTAGAAAATTTAAAGGGAATTATGAGCAGTGAAAAGACTACCTTACTATTGCGTTCTGGTTAGTGAACGCTTGTAATATTAAATATGGGACAAACCCCGATATGAGAGGAAATAGAGATATATTCTCAGGAAAAAGTATATACAGTAGACAAGAACATAGGATTAGTGAATACAGAATAACGATATAGTCGAACGATAGTATTGGCTTCCGTTATTACGGTAGCAAGTAAGGTGATCTAGTGCGATCTTCAGTCTCCAACACTCTAATACTATACCTATAAGAAGCTGCTCTTCACCTTCTAGTCTGCCCTGGTATTAGTAGCTACTGCTATATATGGCAGATGGACTAGTTCATTGTGTGGAAAAGGTGGGCGATACCCAATACTTACCATCATTAGGAAACAGAATGGACAACAGTTAAGGCGGAGACGAATAAAGTGAATCAAGTACTGACATATATATCAACGAATAATATAACCGAAATAAATAAACTAACCTATGCATGAGCACAATTAGTTTGCGAGAAAATTGGGATCCCCTCAAAAACACGAAAGAAAAATTAAAGCCTGGATGGGAAATTCGACCGGAAACGCAGATAAAAATTATTGGAAAACAGACCAAAATGATAAACCAAAGGAATATGTAGGAACAAAAAGGAAAAGGCCACACAAGAAAAAATAACAATACAACTTGAGGAAATAAACCAGAAATTACTGGCGAAAGAAGGAAGATTAAAGAGATATCGACAAAGGGTAAAACAATACAGACAAAACAGGACATTCCAAAACATCGAAAGAAAATACTATCAACAACTGGGAGGAGATGACACGAAAACATACCAACAACCGGATGCAAAAGAAACCGAACGATTTTGGACTAAAATATGGCAACCAAAAAACATGATGAAAAATTTAAATGGATAAACAATATGACAAGAGAACTAGAACTTGAAGAAGTTCCTAAAAAGGAAATACACATCGATTTACTCAAACCGATACTAAAAAGAATGTCAAACTGGAAAACGCTAGGCCATGATGGAATACATGGTTTCTGGTACAAGAAATCTACCTCCATTCACGACAGACTAGCAATAGAAATGAACAAATGCCTACAAAGAGCACACGTACCCGAATGGATGACCAAAGGAAGGGCCACATTGATCCAAAAGGACCCAAGCAAAGGAACCGCCCCAAACAATTACAGACCCATAACTTGCCTACCGATAATGTGGAAAATATTAACAGCACAAATAAGGGAAGAGATTTACTACTCGCTAACAAGCCGCAGTTTCTTCCCTGAGGAACAGAAAGGATGCCGCAAAGGATCCAGAATCACAGTAGAGTTACTTTACATAGATCAACATATCCTAAATGAAAGCAAGACCAGACGGGAAAATTTAATGAGTAAATAATAATAATAATAATAATAATAATAATAATAATAATGATTTATTTACACATTTATAAAGTATGAAGAATTCCTGTCTAATATTACTAATTTTCAAATAGATTTATTTTACCTAATAGTGGAATCTTAACAGGTAAAAAATAGGAAACTGCCCGAAATGACTTGGATGTAGCAACAAAGAGAAAACTTTAAGTGAATTTCTATTAATAACAACAGAAAATGATACAACAAGGACTAAACAGTTCTAAGTAAATATTGGTCAGACACTGGAAAATATGAGGTTTACATTATATGGGGACAGAAATGAAACAGTTTATATATCATCACTATTATTGAAGTGGCTTAGACGTTCTCATGAAAATTTCAAGAGTTGAAAACGAAAAAAACTCAATTTCAATACCTTTTAATTATTCCTTTTATGTAGCAGGTAAAGAAGTTGACGTAATGAAGAGTGTGTCATTGTAAAGAAGACCTGCTTTACATCATAGATTTTACCTGGGCCCGAACGACAATCTTCATCACCAGAAGAAAATACTCTTTGCATAAAGTTACTATGTCGATGAAAAGAAAAATAGGCAAGAGAGATGGAGGTCAGAGGGCAAAATTTACAAGATATACAATCAACAAACATAACGTCGTCAGAATCAAGACTACAATACTACAGCGTATGAGATTTAATTAAGAAGAAGGGCGTTATCTTGATTAACCTGAATTGAGTAAGATATTCAGAGGTCGGGCCGAGTTAAGTGTGCAGCCGTTAAAATCATCAACGCGTTTTCTCCTAGTAATCGGATCCGTTGTGAAAGAAGCAGTCAAACGTAAATTTTATCTGCGCAAACATGCGTTTATAAAAACCATCTCTGGGAAACTGGAATTGTTCTGTTTCTGAAGATGGACAGAAAGAAGGAAAGAAGAGACGCCAAATGGAATGTGAGTAAAAAGAAGTAGAAAAGAACGGGACGTACAAAGAAGAAAGAAGAAGGTTGAATAAAAGTAAAAATAGAAAATAAGAAGAAGAATATAGTGAACAATAAGTGTGGAAAAATAAAGTCAAAAAATCAAAAACGAATAAAAAAAAGAAAAATAAAAAGAAAAAAAAGGCTTGGAAAATGAAGAAGAAAAGAAAACAATAAAAGAAAATAAAACAAAAACAAAAAGGGAATCAAAAGAGAAGAAAAAGAAAAAAAATAGTTGAGAGAGAATGATTCTAACTTGGTTTATTTGTTTTTGATAGCATATCAACCTTTGTGGGTTATTTAATGTCAAAGCCATCCTAGTAAAAGAACACTAGTGTTACTATTTCACTCGTGGCTGCGGAATAAGGGGTTTTATACTTTTCCCATGTGTAGAGAAAGTAAAAAAGAAAGACAAAACTAAAGGGAAATAATTTTTTGACCACCAAGAAAATAAAAAAAAAAATTGTAAGGATTAATAACCTTTCATTTTTTCTTTTTTTAAATTTTTCTTTTTTTAATGTTTCAATCATTTTATTTATGAAAATAACGTTTTTTTTGGGGGGGAAGAGGGAATTTTCAATTCAATTCTATTCTTTTTGTAAAAATAAATAAACAAATAAACAGAAAAAACAAGCAAACAAAACAAAGCAAAACAAAACAATTGTTCAATTCATAATTAAATACTTAAGTGAGAATTTATGAAGTCCTGTAGATATCGATGACCGTCAAGGTTGTAATTTAGATGAAAGTTCGAATTTCTTCAGTACACCAACTCTAAACTCACTATACAGTCTTCGAGAGGAACTTACGACTTATTTACAAGAATTTGGTTGAATAAAGAAAATTCTGAATTGTTTCTTAAAGAAAAAGGAAATAGTTACTGGTGGGGTTACTCGTCGTTGGTCTCGTATGATGAGAAAAGGGTTGCTTCTTTGTTTTGTGGCATACAAACCATCGAGGGTTATTTAATGTCAAAGCCATCCTTGTAGAAGAACAGTAGTTTTATTATGCTATTTAACCTACAAATAGGAGAATAAGGGAGATCATACATTTCCCAAGGATATTAGTCTGAAAGTGAACGTTAAGCACGACTGGAGTTTGAAATCACTTTCTAAGATTTCGTTGTCCAGAACATTAGCCACAACGCTATGAGGACTCCTCTGCCAGAGAAAACGACTTTGTTAATCAGTTTTTTTGTTTAATTTACATAGATTAAAAAAACTGAAAATATTATCAAAATCTTTTTTTTCTGAGATCAACAGAACTATATATATATATATATATATATATATATATATATATATATATATATATATATATATATATTATTATTATTATTATTATTATTGAAGTATAAAATCTTCAGCTGATTGAAGTAGAGTCAGTAAATAAATTAAGGAATCTATTCATTTAAACAACTATTTCAATTCATATTTTTTTAATAAATCTGAGTTCTATGAATACACTTGCGATCTATTTTGGAACTTATGATACTTTCGAACGAGGCAGACGGCTATATCTTGAAGACTGGAGCAGCATAATCTTCCTACTTATTTTACATATTCATGGCAGTCAATATTCTCGTCTTTTGTATAAATGCAATATTAAAATAATGCTTAGAATGGAAGTGAGCTGCCTGTAGATTTAGACATCAGTTTTTGTGCAGAAGTAAATATTTGAGGATTTTGCCAGTTTGAGGCCAACAGAGAACCCAAGGCAGATCGAATTCACTTGTAAGGGCTTGCAAGTATTACATCCGTGGCCTACTATACTAATTACTAAATATTAGCATTAATTAATGGTTGTACTAAACTAAACCAAGCTAAGCTTAGTTTAGCTCAAGGCCAGAAGTATGAGGCGTTCAAAGAGAAGTGAACACACTTCATAATGGTCTGCTATCCTAGCTCATTAAATATTACACCATGCGAGGTACCCGGTGTAAATATTATCAGTAAACTAAATATTCGCAGTAAAAAGAAAGAAAGAAAGAAAGAAAGAAAGAAAAGGGTGAAAGTGTGAATAGGAAAGCAATTTTTGGTCTTTGAGTGGTTGTTCATCTCTTCTCTGATAAGGATCTGAAAATGGTCGTAGATCATTGGTCAAGTGATGATAAGCTGGGGTCATTAAAATGACCTAACGTACAATTTTATCTCCGTGTCCTACTTGTTTGTCTTATATAAATATACATAGATAGACGAGGAGGCTATTATAAATGATACAAGAATACGAATAATGTTAGTGATGGGGCGTAGGGAAGTACTTGTAAATAGCGAGGAGATTAGGAAGACACCTAATGTGATATGCAAAGAAAAGAAAAAGAATCTAGTGTTGATCTGATGAGACTAATTTGGCACAAGGTCGTATAAAGAGAGTGTGTTACGAGAATCGAACACTCTTTGAACTATTTACAGAATTAGCATAATAAACTTAACAGTTCTGAAGAAAAAGGAAAACGGAACAAAAGAGAAAGCTGAAAAGCTGAAGAAAGCATTCAAGAGAAGGAAAAAGATATTTAGATTTCATTTCGTTGTTTAATGGCATATCAGCCTTTGTGGGTTATTAAATGCCGATTAGTTGTTTTTTTTTCGCTGACTGTTCAGTGGACTGTCTGGCATCCGTGCTGAACGGTCAATGCTCCATGGCAGACTTGAAGTCGAAAGGCCCTCGGCTTCGGCTGGGCCACCTTCGGGTGGGCGAGTTGCATCACTGACACCTTTGTCACCCTTGTATAGCATTGGATCTTGCTGTCCAGTTTAAGCTATAATCAGGCATACGTGTCTGGACTCAGATTTGGGTCCAAGACCAGCTTGGCTCATCAGGCCCACATTGCACTAAGTGGGCCGATGACCTGCATTGTCTAGCAGGGCTCGAGCCTCGGCTCGTGTTCGCCCTTCCCCTCTCCTGAACTTCCACTATAATTGACCTTCGGGTCATTGACTTTGTGTCAAGTCCTGTCTGGTGGGAGGCAGATATATATATATATATATATATATATTGGGTTATTATTTGCTAATTTCATCTTTGCAGAAAAACAGTGGTAATTTACTAAGCTTTTTTTTTTGCTTAGATGTGGCACAAGGCCATATGAAAAGGGCACCCAATGAGACTCGAACTCACTCGTGTAGGTTTGCTAGTCCAGCTTGCTAACCATTACACCACCAGAGGTGCCTTTTGCAGAAGAACAGTGGTAATTTACGAAGCTTTTTTTTGCTTAGATGTGGCACAAGGCCATATGAAAGGGGCACCCAATGCGACTCGAACTCACTCGTGTAAGTTTGCTAGTCCAGCTTGCTAACCATTACACCACCAGAGGCGCCTTTTGCAGAAGAACAGTGGTGTTACTTTTTAATCCACAGCTGGGTGGATAAGAAAGTTCACACCTTTCCCAAGAATATTAGTATGAAAGTAAACTGTAAGATCGCGACTTGAGTTCGAACTCGCTTACTACGATGTCGAAGCTCAACACATTTGCTCCTACGCAAGATGTTTAGAGAAAAAATAGAAGAAACGGAAACAAATAAATGGAGACGAGGCAAAACAAAAAAAAAAAAAAAAAAACAGAAATGACAAGGTGGCTGAAGATTTTGTGCATGAGAGTATTCACTAATATTAACCTTGTCTGGCACAAGGCCTATACATCTGGCTAATAGTGGATTCAGAAACAATTAGTTTACAAAGCATACTCTGCCTCAAATAAAATTACAGTCAATAACATTATGCAAACATTAACTAATCTGGTACAAGGCTATGAATAACAGGGCATTTAAGAAGGAGACCGATATTTAATAAGCTTAAATAAGACTGGTTACAAACCAAAAACTGTGTGCAAACAAATGGATTATGCTAAATCGAATTGTTAGAAATAAAAGTGTTTGACCATTTGACTGTGTGTAAACAAATGACTGATGTCTAATTGAATTGTTAGTGATACATAGCTCCTATTTAAATTGTTCCAATCATTGCTTACAAATGAGAAATGGGTTGGTTGGTTGGTTGGATTTTTATGGCATATCAACCTTTGTAGGTAATTTAATGCCAAATCCATTTTATGCAAATAGTTCTATTTCAAATAATTCAGTTTAGCATGAGTACACAGTTTGTCAAAAACATTTCTATTTCAAGCTATTCAGTTAATACAAAAAGTTCTATTTGAGCTAATTCAGTTTAGTATAAGTACAGATTTTTTTTACACAGTTGTATGTCAAAACAGTTCTATATTAAACAATTCAGTTTAGTATAAGTAGAGTTTCAATGTTAAAAACTGTTCCATTTCAAACAATTCAGTTTAGCATAAGCGCACAGTTTAAATGTAAGTACAGTTTAATTGACGAAAAGATTTCTATTTCAATCTATTCAGTTCAGTCAAACAGTTCTATTTCAAACAATTCCGTTTAGCATAAGTATGCAGTTAGTTCTATTCAATCCATAGATAGGGCCTTTCAGGTGCTACCTTTCCGGGTCAGTATGGATCTGGAAGCAATGGCAATGAATGGGTGTTCTGCATTCCTCAAAGCTCCAGTATCTCTGAAACCTCTCCATCAGATTGTTTAGTGTCATATCCAGGACACTCATTGGTTGGCGGGATCTTACCTCTCTGCAGAGGTTCAATCGGTGTATTCTACAGCCCCAGCCAACTGGGCAAAGGAGTAATGTTGAATAGAATTATTTGTGTTGATTAGCAATACGTGAAACTCTGTAATTGTGTGCCCGAATTGTGTTGTTTGTGTAAAATAGCGATGTTTGAAACCATTTACCTTTGTAATAGTAAAGCTATTGATGTTGGAGGTGCCCGTGGTGTAATGGTTATTGTCGCAGGAATTGGACACGGCGACACGAGTTCAAATCCTGGACTTGACTAATTGCATTTCACATAGCACTAATACCCTTGGGAAAGGTATGAATCCAATTATTCTCCCTCTGGGTAAATAGTAGGGCAGACTAGGTTCTTCAGCCTTGGTGAGACAACTAGTCTAGGAGACGGAACTCAAACCTGTTAAACTCCGCTTAAAAATTGATCTTGTGTCATATCCTGCCCGAGCGGAGGGGTTGGGTAAATATGATAAAGCTATTGATGTTAGATAGTAATATATGAGACTATTTAAGTGAGTGCACACAAAGGATTAATACTAAATAGAACTATTCGTGTGAGAATATTTGAAACCATTATTATGTGTGCAAACAATAGTAATTCTTGTGTCCAAACGAATTTGCTCTGATTCATTCTAACATTTCCTAGAAACTATTGACTTACAAATCATATGAATAACCATTTAACTGTCTGGGATCAAATGAGATCTGGCTCGTTTAAAAATGTTATCTACAAACTATGCGTTTACAAATCACAATATTTAGAAAGAGGATTTGGCTTTAAATAACCTACAATGTTTGATATGCCATAAAGCCTAACTAACCTAACCTCTTGGGAATCTAGTCATTCTATTCTTTTTTTTTTAGATTGTTCAGTTGTTTCGTCACCTTTAAAAACGTATTCTGTTGCCGGGGAAAGCACGGCTACATTTTTTTTTTGAAACTGAAGGAAAAAGAATCAATTTGACTTTTAAAAAAAGTCAAATATGTGGACTTCACTATAATTGACAAATACTACCTCGTTTTAAAGTCGTACATCACTGCTTACACGAAGCGATAATGGTCGATTTTTTAAAAATATGTCATCATGATAATAAAAATATGACTCACTGTGATAATCCTGAAAGCATATTTTGATTAAAGAAATGTTTGATTTCTTTCAATCATCATCTTCCCAATTCTGTATATCCTCATTAATATCGAATAGTATTTATTTGAAAGGTACCTACTCTAAGACATTGGTTAGCATATTAAATTTACAATCAGTTGATTGAAAGTTAAATATTTATTGAGCCTTCGATGAATTGTGGCATTTATAAATATCTGTTAGTGCATCCGTATTTTTCTCTTAGTCCATCCGTCAATCGTTGAATTTGTCGTGATTGCGAGTCTGTATTGGATACCAATTCTCCGGATATCATCCAGCAAGAATCTGGGAAAGTGATACTTTTAGAAAACATGGATAAAGGAAAATAAATGAAATTTCTTCGTAATTATTTATATTTCTGCAAAAAATATCGTAGATACGTAAAAAATACATAGAGAAACATAATCGCATAAAGGAAGTATCCGTTAAAGAGACATACATAACGTTTTATAAAGCATTCGATTTCCATTTCATTGATTAATGGCATGTAAACTTTTGTGGATTATTTAATGCCAAAGTCATCCTTGTAGAAGAACTGTTGTGGTACTATTAAATAGAGCATTCGTTGATTTAAGATATTCATCTGCGTTCAAGGATTTTCACCTCGTGCCAAACTAATATAGAATTCTTATAACTTCAAATATTCGGACTATCTTTATTATTATAACCACAACGCTTCGGCCGATATATCCTTCGGCCTTATTCTGGTGTTTCATGTCGAACTCTAAAGCCCACACAGAATCTCGAACTAAACTCTTTATGTGAACCACAGGGGTAGACGGTTCCAAATCTGTTAACCATAACCGGTCACAAGTGTTAAGTTGTGGTAAGTCTTCCTTGTTATTCTTATCAGCTGCTGAGATTGAACCCGTAACCTCCAGAGGATTTCACTCAGAAGCACTTTCCTACCAAACGCCTTATCCCCTGTGCCATGTATCCTTGCAGGAATTATTGAATATCTATGGTTTCTTTGTTTAATATTTCGCGAGTAATTTAATGCTAAAACAATTCACGTAAAATGACAGTAGTGGTACTATTCAACCGATAGTTAGGGGTATAAGGAGTTCATGCCTTTCCCTAGCGTATTTGTCCTAAAGTAAACGTAATAACACGACTGGAGTTCGAACTCGCTTGCTCCGATTTTGCAGTCCATCAGGTTAGCCACGGCGTCACAGAGACTCTCCCATGAATATCTATACAGTCGAATACAGTTGGTATTTACCTTTGCATAAAAAGAATAACAAAAATCCTCTGCTTCTGTGAGCACATCAATATTTTTTTCGATATGTGCCAGTGGTTCGACCCTCACAGACAAACCCGTCTACTAAAAGTTGACATTATGAATTATTTTAAACAAAAATGAATTTTTAAAATACTGATGCTGATTACGCAGATGATCTAGCGCTTCTTGCAAATACATCTGCTGAATCTGAATCTCTGTTGCATAGCCTGGAGAAGGCAGCAGAGTGGAATCGATCTCTACACAGATAAAACAATGTTCATATATTTTAATCTAGATGGCACCATCTCCTCATTAAATGGCAAGTCTCTGAAATAAGTAGACCAGTTCATATATTTCGGTAGCAATATCTCATCTATTGAAAGCAATGTCAACATATGCAGTGATAAAGCATGGACTGCGAAGACAAATTAATGTACAAAAGGAAATCTGATCTCTCTGATAAAATAAAACGGAAATTCTTCCAAGCTGCATCCGTGTCACGATTACAGTATGATTGCACCGCTTGGGCTCTAACGAAACATTTGGAGGAAAACCTTGACTGGAAATATGTAAGAATTTCGTATGTTGTTTTCAACAAATCCTGGAAGCTGCGCCTTACAAAATAGCAGCGGTACAACCACATTTAATCAAAGGAAAAAATACCTAGACTGTCTCCATTGTAAGACATCCTTTACCTTCCTTAAAGTGGACAAGAGTAGAACTTAGAAATATGTACCAGAGAATAAGGAAATCAAAGACGATGAATATAGCTATACACCCGAGAGAATCCGAAGACAGACACTATTTAACAAGGTAAGAAGGTTTGGTTTGGTTTGGTTGGGTTGGGTTTTTATGGCATATCAACCATTGTAGGTTATATAATGCCAAATCCTTTTTAAACTTATATATCAAATATATGATTTCTAAACACATTTTGTAGATAACGTGCCTGAGCTCATTTTTTTCACAGAGTTAATTGGTTTCACATATTTCTATCTCATACGAATAATTCTATCTACTATTAATCATTTGTTTGCACACAGTTTAATGTTTTCAAGTTTTGCATAAGTCAAGGTAAAAAGGATCCAAGTATTGCTATTCAATCAAACATCAATCATTTGTTTACTCACAGTTAAATGGTCAAACAGTTCTATTTCAAACAATTCAGTTTAGCATTAGTACACATGTTTTATTTACACACAGTTAAATTCAAAAACAGTTCTACTTCAAGCAATTTAGTTTCGTATAAGTCATTTGTTTGCCCACAGTTTAAATCTTAAACAGTTCTTTTTAACCCATAGATAGGATCCTATCAAATGCGTCCACCCCGGGCCAAAGTGGACCTGGAAGCTATGGCAATGAGGGCGTACTCAACATTCCCCATAGCTCCAGCATTACTGGAGCCTAGCCATCAGATTGTTTAGTGTCATATATAGGACAGTCATGGGGAGGAGTCTTACTCTTCTACAGAGATGCAGTCAGTGTATTCTACTGCCCCAGCCGACTGGGCCAACGGGTAAGTGTGTACCTGGGAGCAAAGGCAATGGTGGGGATTCTCCGCATTCCACAAAGCTCCAGCATTACTCGGCCAGAAAAGAGGGAAACAACTCATCATTGAAGATTCTGACTGCAGCAATTCAGGGACTCGCAGAATATACAAACAAGAGCAAAGACAGATTCATAACAGATATGATAAAAATAACTTAAACACAAACAAGATAAATTCCATCCTAAAATCTAGAAAACACAAATCGGAAGAAAAACAACTATATGGATACTTCAACCGACAAAAAATTGCATTTAAGATGTCTTGAATGTAACACCGAAGAGAAAATCTTAAAAGAGAAAGTGAATTTTTATTGATAGCAACTGAAGAGGACAAATTAGGTCAATGTAAATATTAGTCGGACACGGGAAAATAACGGGTTTACGTTATTTGGGGGACAGAGATGAAACAGTTTATCACATAATAATCGAATACAACAAACTCGTACAAAAAGAATACGGGACTTGTTATGATTGACTGGGTGGGAAAGGTCATCCACTGGAAATTGTGCAACAGGTTTAAGTTTGACAATACTGACAAATTATATATACACAAACCAGTATATGTCTAAGAAAATGAAACGACTAAAATTTTCTGGGACTTCGAGATACAATGGATCACTCAATCCCGACCAGAAAGCCAGACTTAATATTAATTAACAAGAAGAAAATATCTTGTCATCAAGTGGATTTTGTCCCAGCAGGCCACAGAGTGAAAATAAAGGAAGGCGAAAACCACAAAGAAAAAAAACAAAAAAACCCTGGACCTTGCCAGAGAGTCGAAAAAGTAGTGAAGCATGAAAGTGATGGTCATACCAATTGTAGTTCGAGTCCTTGGAACAGTCTTGAAGAACCTGAAAAAGAGACTAGGTGAACTGGAAATTAGAGGAAGAATCGAGACCATCCAGAACCCAGCACCGTTAGGATCAGCTTGGATTTTTAGGAGGGTCATGAAGATTTGAGGAGACTAGCAGTCACTCAGACTCCAGTGAAAAACAACGAATTCGAGCTAATTTGAACGACTCCCAAGAAGTTATCAAAGAATAATGTACTCAAAGAAAGAGAAATAATGCAACGTATATGTCTGTATGTATTTGTATATATATGTGTATATGTACGTGTGTATATGTGTGTGTATGTGTGTGTATAAATGTGTTCATGTGTGTGTGTTTGTGAGTATGTGTGTACGCGTGTATATGCGCGTGTATGTGTGTATGCTTGTGTTTGTATGCGTGTATGTGTATATGCATGTATGTGAATGTATGTATGTGTGTACGTGCGTATATGAGTGTGTATGTGTGTATACGTGTATGTGTGTGTATGTGTGTGTATGCACGTGTGTATGGATGTGTGTGCATATATATATACGTGTATGTGTGTATGCATGTGTATATGTGTGTGTGTGTGTGTGCACTTCAGTGAGTATGCGATAGTCTATTCATGTCTGAAACAGCAAATATTGTTCCCATATGACATCGATAACTGCCAAATTTTTTTTTCGTTGTCATCAGCTTGTAAGGCAAGTTCCGGACTGAGTTATTTTTCGTTCACTATTCGCCATCAACCATCACACCAATTGCACCTTTTGTGACACTAATGTTTACACACATTCTTCTTTTTTCCTGGATGACGTTTAGGACCAGTGCTGACAAAAACCTTTCAGGACATACGAATGAAGTTGATGACAGAGAAATACGAAAAGTACTTTTGTATATTAGATAAAAACTTACAAAAAAATGTTTATACATAGAAACTCTTCACGTTTACCGAGAAATACACAAGAGGAGGTGCCCGTGGTGTAATGGTTATCGTCATAGGAAATGAACACGGCGACACGAGTTCAAATCCTGGACGAGACTGATTGCATTTCACATAGCACTAATACCCTTGGGAAAGGTATGAATCCAATTATTCTCCCTCCAGCTATGGGTAAATAGTAGGGCAGACAGGGTTCTTCAGCCTTGGTGAGACAACTAGTCTAGGAGAAGGAAAACTCTGAATTCAAACCTGTTAAACTCCGCTTAAAAACTGACCTTGTATCATATCCTACCCGAGCGGAGGGGTTGGTAAATATGACCAAGAAATACACAGGTATGTGTGAGAGGATTTTTCAGAAGCTCGTATAGCAGATCATTTAAATAATGAGTTTTATTCTCACTGAGCGTTTCAAAACTTTATGATAGTTTAAGCTAAGTTTATGACGTATCTCTTTTGAGTGAGTTGCTCTATGATTTTGGTCATGGTTTCAGTTTCTTTTTTTTTAAAGGCATATCAACCTTCGTGGATTATTTAATACCAAAACCATCCTTGTAGAAAAAACAGTAGCGTGACTATTCAACCCATAGTTGGGAGAAGGGAACAAAGGGTTCATGCCTCTCACAAGAGTATTAATCCGAAAGTGATCGTAATAGTTTGACTGGAGTTCGACCTCACTTATTCCGATGTCGCAGTCCAACACATTAGACCCTACGGAACACACTCAAAGTAGATACGTACTAGTAGGCATGGTTACGTCGAAAGCTATTGATAATGATTTTGGATCTCACAGGTTTACCATTATGCACTCAATACAAATATTATTAAGGTAGTATTCTAAGATCTTATTTAACCTTTAGCATAATTAGTCCCAACAGAACTTTCTGCTATTGTGTGGAATCACTCCAAGAAAATTTCCATCGCAAATATTCGCATACTTTTTCTTCATTCAACTTGACTTTCATCTAACCAAAAAGTAGATTGAGGGGGACACTTATCATCCACTAAAATAAGTTATTAGTGTCGTAACTCAATTAAGCAGTCAGGATATCAAATACTGATTTTCAAAGCAGATTACTTTCCCCTTGTGTCATATTAAGTTATACATAGAAAATATAAAAACTTATAAAACTTAAAATTTTCCAAAAGCATTCCATCTGACGAAACACAATTCTTTTGATATTCATTACCAATCTATTTTGGAGCCATGACATTACCGATTATTTAGGTTCTGAACACATACTTAATTCCGTAGATTATATATATATATATATATATATATATATATATATATATATAATTTGTACACACACACACACACACACACACACACACATATATATATATATATATATATATATATATATATATATATGTGTGTGTGTGTGTGTGTGTGTGTGTGTGTGTGTGTGCAAATGCAGAAAAAATCAACAATTGTGTTGACAAGAAATCCTACAATTGATAGACCCTAGAGTCAGGTAAGATTTCAGGTACAAAGTATCTATATATATATATATATATATATATATATACTCCGCAAGAGTAGGATGAGACGTTAGGTCAATTTTAGACTGAGTTCAACGGGTTTGAATTAAGTGTTTTCCTTTTCCTATACTGGTGGAAGGGTCCAGTCTGTCCTACTATTTACCCATAGATGGAGGGATAATTATTGGATTCATACCTTTCCCGAAGGTATTAACGCCATGGGAAATGCAAACAATCTCGCCCAGAACTTGAACTATCGTCACCGTGTCCATTTCCTACGACAGTAATCATTACACCACAAACGTGTCTGTCTCTGTCACTCTCTCTGTCTCTCTGTCTGTCTGTTTGTCTCTCTCTCTCTCTCTCTCTCTATATATATATATATATATATATATATATATAATATTTGAATAGACAATCTTCTAATCGCTTAGGGTAAAACTCCCACAACGAGTACCCTGTTTATGAAACTAAACAATCGGATGATGAAGCTCCAGTAATGATGGAGTTTTGGGAAATGCGGACTCCCCCCTCATTGCAATCACTCCCAGGTCCACTCTCGCCCGGAGTGGTAGTACCTGATAGGCTCCTATCTATGGTTCAAATAGAACAGACATTTCAACTGCGAAAAATGACTTCCGATAAATCGAATTGTTAGTAATATAACTTGTTGATCATTTAACTGATGTTTAATTGAATTGCTAGTGATACATAGCAATACTTGGATTCTTTTAACTTAAAATAGAGTTGACCATTCAACTGTATGTATCTGAAAAATGAATTTACAAATCATATATTTGATATATATGTAAAAACAGGTTTCGGCATTTAATAACCAACAATGTTTGTTATGTCATGAAACCGAACCAAACCCATCTAGTTTGATACAATTTTCCTCGTTTATTATTTACTTCGCTTAACGGTTGAATGATTGTGATGTGTCAAACACATATGAACGTGCACTGTCACACATAAAAACATACTGACATACTGATCAAACTGTAGTTCCTACCTTGTGACTGAAGTAGTTGGGTATTTTCCACGATCGTAAGGGATCAGTGTTTAAATTCAAATGAAAAGCTAATATCTTGAATGTCAATCTCTTACGTATATAGGTTTTTTCATTAATAATATTAGCTGAGCACCTCCGACCTTCAATTCTCAAATACCCTTCTATTTGGCCTTGAGTCAGACTAAGCTAAGCTTAGTGAATATCTGCTGAACTATGTACTCACATTTGATAAATTTTAATTCTTAATGCACAGGAAGAAATTTACCGAGATAAATAAAGAAAAAAGAAAGAAAAATTGTTCAGCCAAATTTTCTATTTAGGAGGGCATGCCTACTTTTAAAATCAACATTACGAAATTTTAGCTTTTACCTGGGCTCGAACACAGATCATTGGAGCCGGTGGAAAATATATAATTACTTCTGCCACTAAACAAGTCTCTCCCATAACCAGATGTGTACATGTCAACACAGATGTTGTCAACGATGATCGCCTAAAAGTTCATCGGGATCTCGTGGAGCTATCAAATCTCGGACTTGTTATCAAGAAACACGTAAGTCTCGCGCTCAGAAATCTCTTCTACTTTTGACCTCAGCAAAGAATTTTCTATGTCCCAATGAAGGTAACACGAATTGTTTAACAGGGCATCGGGGACTAAAATCGCTTATTTCACCTCGGAGTTGCCTTTTCTTTTCTTTCGAAACATCACCAGTTTTATTATCTAAACAACGACCACGAAGACAACGATGACCGGTGCGAACGAGTCACAATAATTTACACTTGTTTCCATAACTGATAAGAAATCAGGTCTGGCTTCGATAAACATAATCTGGTATGGGTGGAAGGTGCCAAATGTACGAGAGAACTTAGTATTGAATAACAGTGATTACAATTTCCCCTTTCGTGGTGATGATAAATCCCTTGTATAGCCTCGACTAACCTTCATAAAGAAGAAGAAGAAGAAGAAGAAGAAGAAGAAGAAGAAGAAGACTTTCAATCCATAAAACAAAAAAGTAAAGAAATAAAACATATTTTAGCCCCATGTCCCTTATGTCGTAAGTCATAGAGTTATATAATCTTAATGAGAGTTTTACATTTTTCGGAAAGCTTGTTTAGATTACAATTATCTGGAAATGTTACAATATTGTTAGTGGCTTACTCCTATCTATCTATCAATCTATCTATCTATAAACACACATATACTTACGTGTTTGTGTGCGTATGCGTGAGGGGGGGACCTCAACATTTCTAGACGGCTTTTAAGGGTTATCATGCATGTTTATCCCAAAATAGTTGAGAAGAACAATAACTGATGAAAAAGACAGAATGAATGTTTCCAGGAGCTTCTTTGGTATGTTTCAAAATACTCCTGTTAAAGTTTTTTTTGCTAGTTTCCCGTTGAAAAAAAGCTCGTCCTTGATAGTCGGTTGTCTTCCCGTATTTACTGGAGTCATACGAAAATCTGAATTTGCAGTAATATCTATACTTATATACAAATAACAAGAAATACTTTCTATATATATGTAAGTTGGGAGTCTCTATGAGGTGGTGGTTAAAATGTTGGACGAATAAACAAAGGAAAGGCATGAACCTCCTTATCCTCCAGCTGTTCAATAGTAGCACTACTGTATTTTTCCAAGGACCGCTTTGGCATTAAATAACCCATGAATGTTGATACGCCATTAAACAAATAAATACTTATACAATCATCACAGTTAAATGTTTACATGTGTTAGAAAATTTTTCAGTTTTATCATCAATTTTACACATTTAATATTCATTCAGTTTATTTTCACACACACACACACACACACACATATATATATATATATATATATATATTGTCATCCAAAAACAGACTTTTTCGTTGTATCACAACTCTTCAGCGTGGCTAGACACACGAGGTTCTTAAAGCAGGGATCATTAACCCGGCTGACTTTTACGCCAGCCGGAAATTCTACCGCACAGTCACGACGAAACTCAGCGTGAAAGCAGGAATTTTAACACATAAGTATCACTTTTGTTTTGTTTACGCGCGTGCGCGCACACACACACACACACACACACACATATATATATATATATATATATATATATATATATATATTAGTAAGTAAAGTAAAGTTGGTGACTGCAGTCGAGGGTGACCCGAAGGCTCCCTTTTCAATAGCTACTACACCGAGGTGTAGTGAGGACGCTACTCCTTTCCCTGGATTGCTTCACTTTACCCTTGATACATACCTTATAATGCTGAGTGTTAAGCAAGGAGGTATCAAGAACCATTTTCTAAGTCTTTGGTATGACTCAATCTGGGATTGAACACCAGTCTCCCTAACCATTGGCGAACACTCTACCCACTAGGATCCAGCATTTGTGATTTTGATTATGAACACTCGCAGCAGCTGGGAAGCTCCGAAATCAGCTACGGATAATCTTGATGCCTGCCACTGCAAACATCTGTGAACTTTCATTGGACATTGATAGCCAAACAGTCAAATAATGAGCCAAAATAACACCAGCAACATGTGACATGTGATTGCCAACTTCTATCACTTGTAAGCCTTAAGTCTCAACAAGGCTCTGTACAAGATGTATAACACCATTCCACTATCGACAAGGGTGGCACAACTACTGTGGTCCATATTTGGTCATGTGCTATGGATGCTCGAAGAAACACTTGCACCAAACCTCCTGGAATATTTTTATAGGTTCCAATAACAAAAGGGCCGCTACCGTACAAACCTGTTCGATAAGCTGTAGATTGACCTCCAAAATGCAAGACTATGATTTGGAAAGTGGCTAAGGAAACTAAGTTGCGACTACTGAAAGCGAAGGCTAGTTCTGCGGAGGGGAAAAACATTTTAAGTTTTTGCAGCTTTTAAGGAAAATGCTGTTTGTCTATTAGATTTTTCACGATGTTTTAAGTTATTGATCTATTTTTCTTTTAAATATTGAATCAATTTATAAACAAAAATAATGCCTTATAGATGTGTTGTACCTTATTGCGAAGGAAATTATAAAGATTGACCCAAATTCCATGTATTTTCTTTTCCGAAGGATAAAACATTATCTGATGTATGGACGCGTACGATAATGTATTTTACTCCTGCTAAACTTAGTACAGTGAGTATTTTCTTTCTTTCTCCTTTTTTTTTCGTATTAAAAAGTAAGTAGATTTAATCGGAACTTTAATGATTAAATCAATTTCATGTTCTGTAATTCACAACACATTAAGTTAAAGTTATGACAGAAAATCTAGTGAAGCTTTTAAAATCTAAAAATCTGATTTTTTAAAAATAAACTCTAAAGAATTTTTCCATTAAAATTCATAAAGGAATATTTTTATAGACATAAAAATAATTCTGATAACCCTAACAATATTTTCGTAAATTAAAAAAAATTATTTATATAATTGATTTAATCATTAAAGTTTTAATTAAATCTATTTGCTTTTTAATACAATAACTACTCACTTTGCTAAGTTTAGAGAAGTAAAATACATTCTTTTCATTACACGCGTTCATATAACCGATAATGTTTTATCTTTGTTTGCTTGTTTATTTATTTAAATGTTGTCTGTTTGTTCCCTAATTCATAATTAAGTTGTTGCTGCATTTGAGTAATAATAAATTAATAATTACGATATTGTAACTTAACAGTGTAATTATAAAGATTAAAACGTGCAAATTAAAAATGATGAGTATAATCTAAAACAAAATTGTTTTCGAATTTGAAACTGTTAAAATAATGAACAGATTTCAGTCTTTAGAATTTACTGACACGTAACGCTTATTTACTTTAACGTAGCCTTCAGTGACAACATTTTCCGCGCCAATCATTTTTAGATGACTATCAAATAAAGTTTTGTATTAAATTCAATCCTGTTTCTTTCTTCTTTTTTAAAATGTAATTTTAAAAAGTTTTCAAAAACCTTTTTTAGTGTACCATCATTCATTATCTACATTATCATTCATTATATACATTATCATTCATTATCTACATTATGATTACTGCATGATTCGCTGACCTCATAGACTGCCTTTTCAACGTCACGTCACAATCAAGCTGGCCTTCTCTTTCGGTGTTCTCAGCTAAGAACCTCCGTAAAGGAAAGGGCAGAGTGGCTCCAAATAAGAATGACTGAATACTGCTGTATGATGCCTTAAATTACTCCAGAGGCAGACCGTATGAAAACACCTCCACACACACACACACACACACACACACACACACACACACACACACACACACACACACACACACACACACACACACACACACACACACACACACACACACACACACACACACACATTATATATATATATATATATATAACAAGAAAATTAATAAATATACTCCATTATAAATTTATTTCACCAGCTCATCTGAAGAGCCAGTCGATGAGCTGATAAAATAAATTTATAATGGAGTATATCACTTAATTTTCTTGTTATTTATAATATATTTTGCACAGCGTGTGATTTGTCATATATTTTTCTATATATTATTTAGCCGTGCATTGAACACTCTATTTGGATTATTCTTTTTAAGTTTATTCACAGACTTAAATGATATGGTATATATATATATATATATATATATATATATATATATATATATATATATATATATATATATATATATATTTAAAAACACTGATGAGCCAAAATAATATCAGCAACATGTGGTAAGAATGTCAACTGCTATCACTTGCAAGCCTTTTGTTTTAAATACTTTATTTTGACGTATTGAATATAACTGTTACAGATATAAAGAAATATTTGCAGTACTTTCATAAAATCAAATTGTTACAGGCTAATGACTAAATCAGAATATTCTAAAAACAACATAGCTGGTGAAATTCTCACATTCAGTGGTTTTAAGCAACTAACAACAATGATCAGAAATAGGAAAAATCCCCTACCAACAACAAGTGTCTGTCCCCCCTCCCCTAAAAGTATTACTGGCAATGCTTGATCATCTCCTCTGAATTTGACTCATCATGACGTAAATAAACTTCATAGTCACTAACTTCACTCAAACTCGAAATTCTTAACAAAGGCTTTAATCCTTTTGCCGGTGGGAATTTCACAGGCCATTGTAAAGATCCTTAGATTTAGTGTCATTTTGTCTGACTCTTCAATAAGATCATGGGTTTTTGAAAAATAATATTGCCATATATCATCTTTTTTTATATTTTATACAGGTTAATTCACTTTCTTCTATCTTATATCATTAATTCACCTTCCTTATATTTTATATCACTAAACTCAATTTTCACATATTGTATATCATTTAATTCATCTTTCTCATATCTTATATCATTTAATCCAAATTCTTATATCTTATATCACTTAATTCAATTTTCTCATATTGTATATCATTTAATTCATCTTTCTTAAATCTTATATCATTTAATCCACTTTTTATATCTTGTATCACTTAATTCAATTTTCACATATTGTATATCATTTAATTCATCTTTCTTAAATCTTATATCATTTAATCCACTTTTTATATCTTGTATCACTTAATTCAATTTTCACATATTGTATATCATTCAATTCATCTTTCTCAAATCTTATATCATTTAATCCACTTTTTATATCTTGTATCACTTAATTCAATTTTCACATATTGTATATCATTTAATTCATCTTTCTCATATCTTATATCATTTAATCCAAATTCTTATATCTTATATCACTTAATTCAATTTTCTCATATTGTATATCATTTAATACACTTTCTTATATCTTATATCACTTAATTCACTTTTCTTATATCTTATATCACTTAATTCAATTTTCTCATATTGTATATCATTTAATTCACCTTTCTCATATCTTATATCATTTAATCCACTTTCTTATATCTTACGATATCTCATTTAATTCAATTAATTCATATTGTATATCATTGGATTCACTTTCTAATATCGTATATCATTTAGTTCATCTTTCTTAGATATCAAGAGGCATAGTCAGCGGAATGAGAACGAGCCTTGTGCATTGGATAAAGAGTTTGATTTAAAATTCATAGAAGGTTACCAACTACCACAAAATTCGCCTGAAAAAATCTGAAAGGTACAATAGCCATAAAAGGTCATATCGATGTAAGATAGAAACAGAAAATTTACCGCTAAGTCAAGCTTCACAATACACAGTTGAACTGTATCCTCTGCAAAATGTTAAGACTCCCCTCTAAAAGCGCGGGGTCCTCGTGGTGTAATGGTTAAAGCGCTGGACTGCGGAATCGTAGTAAGCGAGTTCGAACTCCAGTCGCGCTATTACGTTCACTTTCGGACAAATACCCTTGGGAAAGGTATTAACCCCCATCCTCCCAGCTATGGGTTAAATAGCTTCACGGCTGTTCTTCTAGGATAGCTTTGGCATTAAATAACCCATTAAACAAGGAAACCAAACCAAAGCGCTAAAAGGGGTGTATTGGCTATAACACTAAATTGTATTTGCCCAGTCGGCTAGGGCCGTAGAATACAGCGATTGCATCTCTGCAGAGGGTTAAAACTCTTCTCTAAAAAGCACATATTGGTTATATGACTAAAATACACCGGGCCATTGGTCTAATGGGTAGAGTGTTCGCCAATGGTCCGGGAGACCGTGATTCAATCCCAGGTCGATTCATACCAAAGACTTAAAAATGGTACTTGATCTCTCCTTGCTTAGCACTCAGTATTATAAGGTTAGGATCAAGGGTAAAGTGGAGTAATCCATGGAAAGGAGTAGCGCCCTCCTTACACCTCGGTGTTGTAGCAGTTGAAAAGGGAGCCTTCTGGTCACTCTCGACTATGGTCACCAACTTTACTTACATTTGATATCACGGCTCCAGTTTAGGGGCTATGTGGAATGTGAAGTCACTCCTTCTTTTTTATTCCCGGGTCAACTTTAACACAGTGTGGTCGTACCTATTAGGGTTCTATTTATAGGTCAAATTGATCCGTGTAAAAGTTATTCGCATTTATTTTGACAGTGTATGAAAAAAACAAAAAACAAAAAAACAACAACTCTTGAACAACTACGCAAAAATAGACAATAAACGCTATTCTCTAACTTCTAGGCATGAAATAACCTGGGACTGTTCGACATGTCGTTAAAATCACAAAATCAATGTCGTTGTTGCGTAATTGTAAGCGAGTCAGAATAGGCTTCCTTAAGTATATCCATCATTATAAGCGTTCTCAATGAACATACGAGTGCTGGGTCGTTGTATGGATTTACCCAACCCCTCCTCTACAGGAAGAATGTAACAACGTCAATTTTTTTAAAGTGGTGTAAAAGTAGTTTGCATTCAGAGTTTTTCTTCTCCTAGACCGGTTGCATAACCAAAGCTAATGCACCCAGTTTACCCGACTATTCACTCATTACTGTGAAAAGAACAGATAGATTCCTACCTTTACCAAGAGCATTACGTGGCGTAATGGCTTAAGTGCTGGATTGCAGCCTCTTGGTAAACGAGTTCCAACTCCAATCACGCAATTAGATTAACTTTCGAACAAACGACCTTGTCCGTCATTACTTACTTGGAGAACCCATTCTTGATTATGTAATATTTGAAGAGAGACTGGATACTTTACGATAATCTAAAGCACATATTTTGATTAAAAGAATGTTCCCTTTTTGCTTAAATTCTCTCAGTTAAAATCTAACCCGGAGCTCATTAATTATTCTCGGACATTATACAATAATAGTTCTCGTCCCAGGATATGAACACGGCGATACGAGTTCAATTCCTGGACAAGACTGATTGCATTTCACATAGCACTAATACCCTTGGGAAAGGTATGAATCCAATTATTCTCCCTCCAGCTATGGGTAAATAGTAGGACAGACTGGGTTCTTCAGCCTTGGTGAGGCAACTAGTCTAGGAGAAGGACAACTCTGAATTCAAACCTGTTAAACTCCGCTTAAAAAATTGACCTTGTGTCATATCCCGCCCGAGCAGAGGGGTTGGTAAATAGGATTATACAATAAAAACGGATATCATTATATATTTGCATCACCAAACCCTGCAGACAAAATATGAATATGTAGCATTCCCAAAATAAGTACACCACTTTTATATTATGCAATTTTATTTTTGACTTCAAAGCTGTCAATTTTTTATTGTTGATTAAATACTTTAAATACTTTAGAATTTTGTAATAGATAACACCTAATAATATCCACTCTGGTTATATAATTTTCTACTAGAAATCATAAAAACTTGATATCTTTTTTTATAAGAAAATTACATGTTTAAGTGAAGCTGCTCTCTCTGCCCTTTCAAACCATTACCAATTGTCTATACGTTTACACATGTCATTACCAGCATGTAATGAACAAACCCATTTTAAAAATTCCTTGAACCCTGAATAAATGCAGCACTTCACTATAAAGGAGCAGCCATAAGTTCGATAATGATCAAAGATGGTTGTACGTACCGAGACTCGAACTACACAAGTGGATACATTTTCAACTGCTTGCAACCACAGCTGTGGAAATTTACTAAGCTTTTGGCTTAGATGTAGCACAAGGCCATATGAAAGGGGCACCCAATGAGACTCGAACTCACTCGTGTAGGTTTGCTAGTCGAGCTTGCTAACCATTACACAATCACAGCTGTGACATCTTGTTTGCCAATAAAAAAAGCAGAATAAAAAGCTAAAGACTGAATCGTCTGTTATATATATATATATATATATATATTGTCATCCACAGACAGACTATTTCGTTCTATCAGAACTCTTCAGTGTGGCTAGATTCTCGAAGCTGGGATCGAAACTTGGCTGACTGAAACGCCAATCCAAGATTCTACCACTCAGCCACGAGGAAACCAGCACCAGCGAAAGAAATTTAAACGCTTATGTATCACATTTGTTTTTGTTTACATATATCCGCTTAACGGCTCCCGAGAGCTCGATTCATTTCAAGAGCCTTGCTTTACGCTAGTGGAAACCATTACTTCCTTCGCTAGAGAGCTCAACCCCACACGGGTAGGGGAGCACATATTTTGTCATCCACTGACAGACTGTTTTGTTCTATCAGAACTCTTCAGTGTGGCTAGACAGGCTAGATTCCCGAAGCTGGGATCGAAACCTGGCTGACTGAAACGCCAATCTAAGATTCTACCACTCTGCCACGAGCGGGATGCGGCTTCGGGTCAATTTTTACACGAAATTTAACAAGTTTGGATTTAGAATTTTTTTCTCCTTGGCCGTTTGCCATATCAAGGTTAAAGAATCCAATGTGCCCTCTTATTTACATACAGCTGGAGGGAGAATAGTCTGATTATAACTTTTCTTTTAATCAAACTATGTGTTTAAGATTATCTTAAAGTGTCAAGTCTCTCTTCGAATGTTACAATTCAAGAATTGGTGTTGCAAATAAGTAATGATGAACAAGGATATTACTCCGAAAGTGAATCAAATAGTGCGACTGGAGTTCGAACTCACTAGGTGGCCGCAGTCCATCACTTAAGCCATTACTCCACGGGAATTGCATTAGGAGATTTTCTTTTATTACCTAAACCTCTCAATGCTCACTCAGTGTCATGGTTATTGGCGTAGGAAATGGAATCGATGACCAGAGTTCAAATCCTGGACGAGGCTGTTTGCGTTTAACTTCGCGCTAATGTTCTTGGGAAAGGCATGAATCTATCGGTCCCTTCCCCAGCTATGAGTAAGGCTGTTGTAAGTAAGCATTGACAAATAGGCCTCGAAATTAATGTAAAATCTCTCTATCGAAGTATTTTTACAATTTTCTATCCTAGGGAAAAGATGAAAATCATTTTTTGAAGAAACTCCAAGGTGTGTTGAAAGAATTCCAATCGCTGTTTGATCAATCTTCCAAAATCATCTTTTCTCAATTGGTCGTTTGTTTGGTTTGGTTTTTAAGGCATATCAATCATTGTAGGTTATTTAATGCCAAATCCTCTATATATATATTTAATAAATATAGATGATTTGGTTTGGTTTGGTTTTTAAGGCATATCAATCATCGTAGGTTATTTAATTCCAAATCCCCTTTATACATATATATTAAATATAGATGATTTGGTTTGGTTTGGTTTTTAAGGCATATCAATCATTGTAGGTTATTTAATGCCAAATTCTGTTTATACATATATATTAAGTATATATAAATAAACATGATTAGAAACATATTTTGTAGATAACATTCTTAAACGACCCTGAGCTCTTTTATTCACAGAGATAGTTTCAAGTATTGCTTTATAACAGTCATAATTTAATATCTGTCATTTATTTCGCACTTAGATTGTTCTATTTGACCCATGGATAGGACCCTATCAGGTGGTATCTCTCCCCGAATCAAAGCGGACCTGAGAGCAAGGACAATAAAGGAGAACTCTACATTCCTCAAATCTCCAAGGCTGCAGTCTCGCCATCAGATTGTTTAATTTCATATGCAGGATACCCGTTGCTTGGGGGAGGTTTTACCCCCTTTTAGAGATGCAGTTGGTGTATTCTAGAGCCCCAGCCGACTGGGCTGTGGTCGTTTATAGATCATTGAATATTGTCATTTTGTTTTTAAAGAAAAAATGCTGAACTCTTTTTTGGTAGTTTCTTCTTTAAATACCGTTAATAAATTGGGTTATGTCCACCGATTCCTTTTCCTACGCTAATAACCATGTCACGTGGGGGGGACGTTGTGGCAATAGAAGATTATCTCCTAATCCAAAATAATGTTTTTCTTTATTTCAACTGAATCTCACTCTAATTGAAACTCACTGGAAGAAATACATTATTATTAAACATCGACATGATTTCATCTTCATCATCGGCAAGGCGTGTCGAAAAACGAAGTCCTCTCTCTCTCTCTCTCTACGTCTCAACTGGTCATGGCTCTCAGTTATTCCTCTAGACTGCATCAAGTGTCCGAATAGTGCTGATGAATACAATTTTTTTTGTTGGTCAGCATATACTGGTGTGTCCATATGTAAGGGTCCATCGGAAAACGTTGCTTATGCATTCATCCCTGCTTACCCAGCTGTTGCAAGCATATACTGCTCATCTCGCTTGGATTTAGTCATGGTTTGATTTCTTTGTTTAAGGGCATATCAACCTTTGTGGATTATTTAATGCCAAAATCATTCTTCACAAAGAACAGCAGTGATGCTATTCAACCCATAGCTGGGAGGACAAGGACGTTCACACCTTTCCCAAGGGTATTTGTCCAAAAGTGAACGTAATAGTGCGACTTGAGTTCGAACTCGTTTACCACGATTCCGCGGTCCAGCATCTTAACCATTACACCACGAGGACACCCACTCCCGATTCAGTTCTGCGTAAATAAAAAGAAAAAGGAAGAACAATAGTTTGAAGAAGAAGAAGAAGAAGAAGAAGAAGAAGAAGAAGAAGAAGAAGAAGAAGAAGAAGAAGAAGAAGAAGAAGAAGAAGAATGATTTGGAAAGTAGGAGGAAGTAAAAGCATGGATATCTGAGGAGAATGAAGATAAAGAAAAGAAGGAAAGGAAAAGCGAAGCGAACGATAGGGAAAAGAAGTAAAGAGGAGACGGAGATAAGAGAGAAATGAGATGGGGCCAGTAAGAAAAAGAATCCAGTGAAATTAGGGGACAAGTCGAAGATTTTTAAAATATCATTTTTAAAACTGAAGGCTGATATAACCCATGAGCAAATGAGACAGAGGTTTAATGTCGACACGACAACAACGTGTATTTATCTTGTAATCATAACACCGAAGCTTGAATCTTAGCAGAAAGGTGTACCTGATGACAGGTGAAGGAGGTGGAGAAGGCTCCAATGTTTTGTTTTTATCCGCTTGACGAAAAACCCTTCCCCTCTTGAGCCAAAATATTTCCTCTCTGCTGAGAAAATTGGGTCATGTCACAGGTTTCATGAACGGAAAGACTTGCCTAATTTGTATCTGTTTTTCTTTCTTTCTTTCTTTCTTTCTTTCTTTCTTTCTTTCTTTCTTTCGTTTCTGTTTTTCTTCACTTTTGTTTTTTTCTTCCACATTCACTTCTTTTCTCTCCTTTTCTTTGTTGTCCTTTATTCGATGTAACGTGTTCCTTTTTTTCATTCTTACGTAGTACATTTTCTTTCACATTTTAGGTATGTCTGTTTACCTATCTATAGATCTATCTATCTTTAAAGAAGAAGAAGAAGAAGAAGAAGAAGAAGAAGAAGAAGAAGAAGAAGAAGAAGAAGAAGAAGAAGAAGAAGAAGATTGAAAAATGATTAGGAAAGAAGACTCGGAGAAAGCAAAAGACTGCAATAGATAGATAGATAGATAGATAGATTAAGAGACAGAGACTGAAAAAATAATTTGGTTTAGTTTGGTTTGGTAGCGTTTTATTGCATATCAACCATTGATTTATAAACACATTTTCTTGATAATGTTTTTAAACGAGCCTAAATAACGTTTTTAAACGAGCCTAGATAACATTTTTAAACGAGCCGAAATAACGTTTTTAAATGAGCCTAAATAACGTTTTTAAATGAGCCTACATAACATTTTTAAACGAGCCTAAATAACGTTTTTAAATGAGCCTAGATAACGTTTTTAAACGAGCCTAAATAACGTTTTTAAAAAAGCCTAAATAACGTTTTTAAACGAGCCTAAATAACATTTTTAAATGAGCCTAGATAACGTTTTTAAACGAGCCTAGATAATGTTTTTAAACGAGCATAAATAACGTTTTTAAACGAGCCTAACCTCATTTTTGCACACAGTTAAATAGTTCCACGTATTGCTTTGTATCACAAACAATTCAATTCAATATCACTCATTTGTATACCCATAGTTTAAATGATCAAACAGTTATATTTTAAACATTTCAATTTAGCATAAATCCTTTATTTGCAGTCAGTTTAAATGTTAAACAGTTCTATTTGACCCATAGATGGGACCCTATCAGGTGCTAACACTCCAGGCCAGAGTGGATCTGCGAGCAATGGCAGTGAAAAGGTAGTTCGCATTCCCCAAATTGCGAGCATTATTGGAACCTCACCATCAGATTGTTTACTGTCAGGTCTAGGGCACATGTTGTGCAAGGGGTCTTACCCCGGTGCAAAGATTCAGTCGGTTTATTCTACAGCCCCAGTCGACTGGAGTGAAAAAATATGCGGGTTAAATAGTACCACTCCAGTTCTTTTACGATAATGGCTTTGGCTGATATGCCATTAAACAAAGAAACCAATAAAGATATACATCTTTTGGAGGAAATTATGATCTACCGAGAATTGTGTAAATAAAATTCAACAGACTTTGCAATACAAATGAACAATACAGTCCTTGGTTTGGTTTCTGGCTTCTGATTTCTTCATTTAATGGCATTTCAACCAATCCAGTTTTTGGAAGTGGATTTAGCAATCATGAATTATCAGAAAACCTTTTAAATAGTGGATAATACCCTTCCGGTATATTAGAGTGAAAGTTAAAGAAGAATAAAAATCTGAAAAATATCACGACTGTTTTAAAGGAATTCCCATAAGTATACTACGTTTATAGACAAATTTATAATGCAGTTTATAATCAAAATCCGATAGACAGATGGATGAAGGGATGCATCCTCCCTTTCCCAAAAAAGGGTGACCTCGAATTTGCCAAGAACTACCGAAATATAACACTTACAACCATAGCAGCCACAATATACAATGTCCTACTACGCAACCGCATAGAACTCAAGATTGACAACATTCCGGAGAAATAGATCCACGACCTCACAAATATTGACTATCCGTAGAATTCTCGATGGCGTACGGCAAAAAACCTATAGGCGACAATATTATTTGTCGCCTTTACAAAGGCCTTTGATTCCATATACAGAGGGAAGATGGAGCAAATTCTACTCGCATACGGTCTACCAAAAGAAACCGTCGCAGCCATAATGATTCTATACAGAAACACCAAAATGAAAGTGCATTCTCCAGATGGAAACAGAGACTACTTCAACATTGTAGCTGGGGTACTGCAAGGAGACACACTTGCACCATACCTCTTAATCATCTGTCTAGACTACGTGCTTAGAATGACGATCGATGAAATCAAAGAAAACGGTTTCGAGCTGACAAAGAAAAGAAGCAGAAGGTACTATTTACCAACCCCTCCGCTCGGGCAGGATATGACACAAGGTCAATTTTTAAGCGGAGTTTAACAGGTTTGAATTCAGAGTTATCCTTCTCCTAGACTAGTTGCCTCACCAAGGCTGAAGAACCTAGTCCGTCCTACTATTTACCCATAGCTGGAGGGAGAATAAGGGGGTTCATACCTTTCCCAAGGGTATTTGCCCGAAAGTGAACGTAATAGCGCGACTGGAGTACGAACTCGCGTACTACGATTCCGCAGTGCATCGCTTTAACCATTACACCACGAGGACACCCCTACACCACGAGGACACCCCTACACCACGAGGACACCCCTTACACCACGAGGACACCCCTAGACCAACCCCTCCGCTCGGGCAGGATATGACACAAGGTCAATTTTTTAAGCGGAGTTTAACAGGTTTGAATTCAGAGTTTTCCTTCTCCTAGACTAGTTGCCTCACCAAGACTGAAGAACCTAGTCCGTCCTACTATTTACCCATAGCTGGAGGGAGAATAAGGGGGTTCATACCTTTCCCAAGGGTATTTGCCCGAAAGTGAACGTAATAGCGCGACTGGAGTACGAACTCGCGTACTACGATTCCGCAGTTCATCGCTTTAACCATTACACCACGAGGACACCAAAAGAAGCAGAAGGTACCCTGCAAAAACAATTACCGACGCCGACTACGCCGATGGCATAGCGATTCTGCCAAATGCACCCGCCCAAGCCGAAATCCTACTGCATAGTCTGGAACGAGCTTCCGCAGGCATTGACCTCCATGTCAATGCACACAAAACGGAATATATGCGCTTTAATCAAACAGGCGACATTTCCACACTAAACGGTAGCTCTCTGAAACTAGTAGACAAGTTTACCTGCCTAGGAAGCAGTGTCTCATCGACCGAAACAGACAACACGCGATTAACAAAGGCATGGACAGCTATCAATAGACTATCGGTCATATGGAAGTCAGACCTAGCCGGTAAAATGAAATGCAGTTTCTTCCAAGCAGCGATCGAATCGATACTGCTATATGGATGTACTACATGGACGCTAACTAAAAGGCTGGAGAAAAAGCTTGACGGCAACTACACAAGGATGCTGCGAGCAATATTGAACAGGTCCTGGTGGCAACACCCCACAAAGCAGTAGCTCTACGACCACCTACCACCCATCATGAAAATTATCCAAATTAGACGAACGAGACATGCAGGACACTGCTGGAGAAGTAGGAACAAACTCATAAGTAATGTACTCCTATGGACCCCCTCACATGGCCGAGCAAAAGCAGGGCGACCAGCTCGAACCTACATACAGCAGCTCTGTGAGGATACGGGGTGTAGCCCTGAGGACCTGCTGGAAGCGATGAACGACAGGGAAATGTGGCGAGAAAGGGTCAGGGATATCCGTGCCGATAGCATGACAAGATGATGATATGATGATGATAGACAAATCTAAATCTGGGAGAGGCTCAGAATTTTTTGAACGAAACTCGTAAATAGATAGAGCTGCCGTGGTGTAGTGTCTAACGTGATGGACTGCGATATCGTAGTAAGGAGATAGATAGATAGATAGATAGATAGATGCATTTATTATAGAACTTGGACGTTCCCGGAAAATCCTGAAAAAACGACCTCGGAAACTAAAGAAAATTGATGGAGGAAACCCTTCTGGTAATAGGCTTCTAAAAATAATGACGAAAGAAAAAAGTTTGAAAAAAGTTGTGACCTGCTGATTTGAAGTAAACCTTGAATAAATATGAGTGGTGAGGAAATTTAAATAAAATAATAATAGTTAAAATCGGAAAGCAACAAACTATACAAAAGTTGTACTATTCCGGCGGGACATGTACTAAAACAAGAACTATACAAAAATTGTATTAGCTATTAAAATAATCATGTTATATGACTGAAAAGTAACTCCAATATAATAGGGAGTTATTTCTTTATTATATATATACGATGTTTAAAAATGTAACTCCTATATTGTAGAAATGTACTTTGGATGTGGTTTGGTTTGGTTGGGTTTGGTTTTATAGAATATCAACCATTTTAGGTTATTTAATGCTAAATCCTCTTTATACATTTCATATACGATTTGTAAACTAAGATTTTGTAGATAACATTTTTAAACGAGTCAGAGCTTATTTGTTTGAATACTGTTAAAGTGCCTAGTGGGTAGAGTGTTCACCAATGGTCCGAGAGAACAGGGTTCAATCCCAGGTCGAGTCATACCAAAGACTTTAAATATAGTACTTGATACTTCCTTGCTTAACACTCAGTAATATAAGGTACGGATCAAGAGTAAAGTGGAGCAATCCAGGGAAAGGAGTACCGCCCTGTCCTACACCTCGGTGTAGAAGCTACTGAAAAGGGAGCCTTTGGGTCGCCCTCGACGACAGTCGCTAACTTTACTTACTTCACTTTTTATATGATTTGTAAGACAATATTATGTTGGTAATTTATTTTTCAATGATTCAGAGCTAATTTGCATTCATACAAGTATTGATATTGTTTGCACACAGTTCAAGCATAGCTATATAACACTAAGAACCACACTGTTAAAGAGTTTCAAGTATTGCTTATCAACGCAAATGATTCTATTCAATATTACTCATTCGTTAGCACATATTTAAATGCTTCCAAGTATTGCTATGTATCACTAACAATTCAATCAAAAATAAGTCATTTGTTTACACACAGTTAAATTGTCAAAGATTTCTATTTCTAACAATTCGATTTAATGTATGTCATTTGTTTGGTCACAGCTTAGATGTCGAACAATTCTATTGGACCCATAGATAGGAGCCTATCAGGTGCCACCACTCCGGGTCAGAGTGGATAGGGGAACAATGACAATGAAGAGGTACTCCACATCCCCAGGGCTGGAGCTTCACTATCAGGATTTATAGTGTTATATCAGGACACTCGTTCCGATGTGTGTGTGTGTGTGGGGGGGGTCTTATTCCTCTGCAGAGATACAGTTGGTGTTTTCTACAGCCCCAGCTCGGTGCCCATGTTGTTATGGTTATCGTCGTAGGAAATGGACACGACGACACGAGTTCAAATCTTGGACGATGCTGGTTGCATTTCAGTCAGCACTAATACACTTGAGAAAGGTATAAATCCAATTATTCTCCCTCTAGCTATGGATAAATTGTAGGGCAGAGTGGGTTCTTTAGCTTTTATTAGATAACCAGATTAGGAGAAAGAAAACTCTGAATTCAAATCTGTTAAACTGGGCTTAAAAATTGACTTTGTGTCACATCCTGCCCGTGCAGAGGGGTTGGTAAACACACGCGCGTGCGCACACACACACACACACACACACACATATATATATATATAAACTAAACCGGCTCATTGGCCAAGAGGGTAGAGTGTTCAACAATGGTCCGGAAGACTAGGGTTCAATCCCAAGTCGAATCATACCAAAGACTTAAAAAATGGTACTTGATACCTCCTTGCTTAACACTCAGCATTATAACGTATGTACCAAGGGTAAAATGGAGCAATCCAGGAAAACGAGTAGCGCTCTCCCCTATGCCTTGGTGTTGTAGCTACAGAAAAGGGAGCCTTCGGGTCGCCCTCGACTACGGTCGCCAACTTATGTAAACTAAAACACTCTAAATGATGACTCTAATTGTGACCAAGCGACATTATGAGGTCTGAGTAATATTGATATTTCTCTTAATCTGCAAACTTTTTATGTACTGGTCTTTGATCCGGCTATCTTGCCTGTACGTTTTAGCTGGAGGATAATAAAATGTATACTTACAATTTTTATTTTCTGTGTATATATATTTGTACAGTGCAATTAGAAGGAAGCTGAAACCTGGTTAAATTGTCATTATAAATTTATTTCGGCGCAGAATATCATTATACTCTCCGTCTTATCAGATGATACAGACGCTGACTGGATTTTAGTGATATATATATATATATATATATATATATATATATATATATATATATATATGTGTGTGTGTGTGTGTATATATATATATATATATATATTTGACTCCTCCGCAAGATAAAGATGCGACACAAGAATAATTTTCAAGCGGAGTATAACAGGTTTGAATACGGAGTTTTCCTTTTCCTAGACAGGTTACCATACCAAGGTTACCGCACTAGAGGGAAAATATTTGAATTCATACCTTTCACATTAGTGCTATGTGAAATGGAAACTGCCCTGTCCAGCATTTGAGCTCGGATTACCGTGTCGATTTTCTATGACGGTAACCATTACATCAAGAGCGCCTGCAAGTAAAATACATATATATATATATATATATATATATATATATATATATGTATATATATATATATATATATATTGGTAAACATCGATTGATAAAATCAGAGAAAACGGCTTCGTGCTGACAAAGAAAAGAAGCTGAAGGCACCCCGCAAAAACAATTACCGACGCCGACTACGCCGATGACATAGCGATACTGGCAAATACACCCGACCAAGATGAAACACTAATGCATAGTTTGGAACGAGCCACCGCAGGCATTGGTCTCCATGTCAATGCACACAAAACGGAATATATGTGCTATAATCAAACAGGCGGCATTTACACACTAGACGGAACCTCTCTGAAACTAGTAGACAAATTCACCTACCTAGGAAGCAGTGTCTCATCAACTGAAAAGGACATCGACACGCGGCTAACGAAGGCATGGACAGCTATCAATAGGCTATCGATCATATGGAAATCAGACCTGACCGATAAAATGAAACGCAATTTCTTCCAGGCAGCGGTCGTATCGATACTGCTGTATGAATGCACTACTTGGACGCTAACTGAACGGCTGGAGAAGAAGCTAGACTGCAATTACGCAAGAATGCTGCGAGGCAACACCTCTGAAGGCACCAACTATACGGCCACCTACCTCCCATCACGAAAACTATACAAGTTAGACGAACCAGACATGCAGGACACTGCTGGAGAAGCAGGGACGAGCTCATAAGTGATGTACTCCTATGAACTCCCACATATGGCCGGGCAAAAGCAGGACGACCAGCTCGAACATACATACAGCAGCTATGTGAGGATACGGGATGTAGCCCTGAAGACCTGGCAGAGGCGATGAACGATAGGGAGAAGTGGCGAGAGAGGGTCAGGGATATCCGTGCTAGCGGCACGACATGATGATGATGATGATATCTATGAATAAAATTTGCTCAATATCATTGATAGGGCTTGTATAATCAAGTTGGGATAGCGTAGACACAGAGTCAACGGTGGTCAGCGAGTGTCAGTTTCTCGCCATCAGTCGACAAGCACCAGTGTCTATGTAATATATATTCTTATATTTTATCATACTGCGTGTGAGATGACGTGCGATACTCTGTCTTCATCAGCTACCAATATATATATATATATATATATATTAGTTTTATACCTCTTCTTTTATTCTGACGGGGTGAAAAAAAAACAATAGATTTTTCGATCAATAAAATGCAATTGGTCCGATCCTCTCTCGTCAAAATTTATCTTAATGATCCAGTTAGGTGCAACCAAGGTAGATTATTATTGATTCTGTAGGTTTTCGTATAACCGTAGCCAACGGTGACACGAAGACTCCTTTTCTATAGCTACTACACCGAGGTGTAGGGGAGGGCGCTACTCCTATCTCAGGATTTCCCTACTTACCTTGATTCGTGTCTTATAATGCTGAGTGCTAAAGAAGGAAGCATCAAGTAACATTTTTAGTCTTTGATATGATTCGACCTGGGATTGAACCCAGGTCTCCGGAACCAGTGGCGGACATTCTAATCATTATGCCAATGAGCCGGTAACTTACTCATGATCCATTATAAGGTACTAATCAAGGGTAATTCGATCCATCCAGGGAAAGGAGTAGCGCCCTCCCCAACCCCTTGGTGTTGTAGCTATTGAAAAGAGGACCTTCGGGTCATCCTCGACTACGGTCGGCCAACTTACTAACTATATATATATATATATATATATATATATATATATATATATATATATATATACTTTCACATATATTTATGATTTAGTCACTTACGGGTTTTAATGTAGATTATTCTACCAGACTGAAAATAAATAAAATCATACAAGTATAGATTCTTCTCTGACTCCCGAGAAAACCCAACAAATATCTTCCCGAATCGTATCATCAACGAATCTGCCAGTGACGGTAACAACTGGAATTTGAATCAACATAAAAACAAGCTTTCAAAATTGAAGTTTATGATAAACCCTCTGTTCGTTTACAAGAGATTAACGGTGCCTAGTTAAAACACACACACACGGAGCTACGCACGCACCAACACACATGTCTGTTTATATAGTTAATAAACAAACGGGCTTTGTGACATTTACTGAAGTTGTCATTTAAAATAAGCTGAAGGTGTACCTAACTACGTGTTATTTTTAATTGAATTCTCTTTAGGGCGCCTCTAGAAGAGTGATAGCTTCATCGACAGGTGTGACTTTATGCCGGACTACCCAAAGCTTGTATAGATATTTGTTATCTTAGCTGAGGCTGACACAAAATTCCAACATGGCACCGAGTGAGGATCGAACTCACTACACTTTGGAATTGGTCTGCTAGACGTGCTTCATAACCATCGTACTACAGTAGCAGCCCAACTAAACTCATTATACGTCGACGCACAGGCTAATGTAGGAGATTATTCGAATTCTTTAGTATTCTCCAAACGATGACACTGTCCCAGACTAAGTTTTGTTAATCTGTTAAAAGATTATTAGCTAATATTGCAAACTCTTATTGTGAGTTAAAACCTTCATTCGTGCTTCATTATTTTACTCTTGTGTCATACTAAGGAGGAGACCTTTTCATCTATAGAGAATGCAAAGGTTTGCTTAGCCTGACACAAATTACCAAGAGTAGACCACCCAGTTAAAACCAAACTCATCCGAACCCGTGAGACTACAAACAATCTGTGACAGACATCTGATGGATATGATCATCCTTAATCGATTTTTGAACTCTGATAAAACAATCTGTCTGATGTTGATTCTTTAAAAAGCAAATGAGGTGGTAGTACCTGTTAGAGTTCCATCTATGAGTCAAATAGATCTGTTACATAGGAATACTTGATACCACCTAACCGTGTGTAAAAAAAAAAGCTCTTAAGAAACCCAAGTCCGCTCTGAATCAGATTGGTTGTACCCTTTAAGGCTCCACCAGGTTTTACCTGCGTTGCAAGGCTGAGTTCATTGCTTGGCGTCTGAGATGGCCCTCAAAAAGAAGAATGGTAGAGTTTTGGATAAATATTGTACTTGTAAGGGACCCATCTGTGGGTCAAATAAATCTGTTTGAAAATTATTTGTATTCGATTGGACCGGATGCAAAGTTACTCGTTTTCGATTGGACCGTGGGCAAAAAATTTCTTGAGAACCAACAAAAAATATGAACGTATAGTGAACGCGATTCCTTAACCTATAGGCATAAAATAACCCTTATCAGGTTGACATACCATTAAAATCAATCAAACAATCAATGTACCAGTTATCACTTCTGTATTTTTTGCTTTGTTTTTCATATCTAAAAACATTGCAAACTTCGTTATAAGATTTACCACTGCATAAAAATATGACACCTAACTTTAGTCAACAGTTCTCGCGTATCATTACTAATGTAATGTACACTACTAACATAATGATCCTCACTGAGTGTCCTAGAGATGTAGACTATAGCTAAACGAAGCTTAGTTTAGTAAATGTTTTAACAATTAAAAGAAACAAAAACAAATAATACATCTATTATTTTTGTTTTTCAAATCGGCATACTAAATAAATTGGTTTTATATTTTGAATTTAGTTTTATTTCTATGCTTCCGAAATTCCAGCTCTTCAAATATTTGTTCTTACGTTGTTGATTTTTTTTTCTGGGGGTGGGGGTGGGGTGTTTGTTTTTGTTTTAGTCTTTTTTTTTCTTTTTTTGAAAGCTAAAAGAAATTCAGACGAAGAACCAAATTTATTCTCACGCTTAAACCGAATTCTGTCGTCAGGATGTTTTTAGCGTGTTGATAGAGACAAACGAAAATTTTTTCGGATTTTTTAAACCGGTGAGGAATGGGAATAAACGCCCGACCCAAACAAAAGGTTTCATATGAATGACCCTTGTAATAATTATCGTTATTCAACACAGACAAATGACATCAACGTACATTAACAAATGGTCCAAAATGGGAATAGCTGTTATTAATGTCTGCTCAAAACATTGATTCTTGTTTCTTTCATTAAATTCATTTTTATTATATAAATATAATTTTTTAATCACACGTCTTCATAACATCAGTTTAAGGTAATTATGTGAATATCCTAAATTTATTAGCCGTAATAAGACACTAAAGATAAAAAAAAAAGAATTATCGGTGGTTTTATTAAATGATGTGTTGAATATATCAAGAAAATGTCAATACCGCTTTAAAATCATTTTCTACTATAAATGAAATAATCGATAAAATATTTCTGAAACTTCCTATGCTCTATGTCCGGTATGGACAACCTTTCTCAAAAACCGTGCAACATAAGTCGTGATTCATCGTCAGGCGTGCCATACAACTAAACGAAAAATAAAGTTAATTTTATGTTGAAGATACCTCAACCATTTTCACGTCAGAATGCCATACGTATAAGAATCTGTCATAGAAACAGGGTTATTAAGTCAGCTGGGGCTGTAGAATACACCATCTGCACCTCTGAAGAGGGGTAAGACCCGCCCTCCGCCGATGAGTGTCGTGGATATGACACTAAACAATCTGAGGTTCCAGTAATGCTGGAGCTTTGGGGAATGCCGAGTACTCCTTCACTGCCATCGCTCCTGGGTCCACTCTGCCCTGGAGTGGTAACACCTGATAGAGTCCTGTCAATGGGTCAATTGAATTGTTAGAAACAGAACTATTTTTGACATTGTAACTGTGTACTTATACTAAACTGAGTTATTTGAAATAGAAATACGTTTTGACATTGAAACTGTGTACGTATGCAAAACCTAATTATTTGAAATAGAACTGTTTATATGTATAAAAATAGATTTAGCATTAATAACCTACGATGGTTGATGTGCCATAAAACCAAACCAAACCAAACCAAAGAAATAAGGAAAAGTTGATTTTTTTTCTATAAGAAAAATTGAATTCTTACACTGTTCAGAAAGCACCACAAGTCACAATTTTTTTTTTATTTTTTATTTTTTGTTTTTTGTTTTTGGCTTGGTATGTTCATCTTTCTTTTTCTTATTTTTAAAATCATTACTTTTTTTTCGAAGTTTCATGAAGTTCGAATAAAAGACAAGCTTCTGACTTTAACTCATATCTTATACCTCGGGAGCTCGTCTTGATCAGTGGCCAAACAAGTTTAGGAGTTTTTCATATAAGATGAGCTTATCTTGATTCGTAATGCCTATGAAAAGGCCCAAAGAATGGATCGACTTCCCCCCCGCCAAAAAAAAAAAAAAAAAATGAAAAAAGGGAAAAATGAAGGTGTTCACGGTATAATGATTAACGTCGTGAGAAATGGACACGGTGACTCAAGTTCGAATCCTGAGTGAGGTTATTTGCATTTCACAGCACTAATACCCTTGGGAAAGGTATGAATCCAATGATTCTCCCCCCTACAATAAATAGTAAGCAGACTGTGCTCTTTCATTTTGGAATGGCAAACGGTTGAAGTGAAGGAAAACTCTGAATTCAAACTTCGCTTTAAAAGTTGACTTTGGGTCCCATCTTACTCGTGCGGAGGGGTTGGGTAAATATATAATTGATAAAGAAAGATAAAAAACAATAGTAATAGCGGAACCTCAAAGGTTTTAAAGTACTACAAGAAGCTGGAAGAATTCAGAAGAAAAAGTATGTAGCAAAAGAACTGAAAAAAAAAAACTGAGTAAAGATTACAGATAAAGATAATGTTGTCGGTGTATTTAATCTGACGTAGCAATCACGTGGTAAAACCCATCTCTCTCTCATATATATATATATATATATATATATATATATATATATATATATATATATATATATATATATATATATATTAGTTTTAAAAAAGAAATTTAGAAACAGTGTTCATTTCAGTAATAAATTTATTTCGCTTATTAAAGCTCGTCAGATGGTATTCAAATGGAGTTTGGTTACTTTTTTTTCTTTCTTCCGTTATAAAGTTATAAAGGACAAAGAAATGAATATGAATAAGACAGTCGAAGACATAAATAAGAAGGAACTTACTGAGATAGATAGATAGATAGATAGATAGATAGATAGATAGATAGATAGATAACGAGCTGTGATAGATAAGGTTATGTGATAGATAATCCAATTATTCCCTCTCCAGCTATGGGTAAATAGTAGGGCAGACTGAATTCTTCAGTCTTGGCGAGGCTACTAGTCTAGGAGAAGGAAAACTCTGAATTCAAACCTGTTAAAACTCCGCTTAAAAATTGATCTTGTGCCATATCCTGCCCGAGCAGAGGGGTGGTAAATATGATATCATATGGAT
>CAUZXS010000735.1:100000-133072 GCA_963585895.1 Sepioteuthis lessoniana
TTTCCAAGATTGAATGTTCTCTAAAGAAAAGGTTTCGGCGAATATATCTTGAGGAGCGAATATCTCAACTTTTGGTAAGATATTTTCAGTAGACCTTTGAAATGATCAATCTATTTCTCCTTCCATGTTTCTAATAAGTCACTTTTAATAAGAAATAGTTTTTCTTTCCTGCTATATATTTCATTGATAACAGCCTATGCAGAAGACGGTTGCTTGTTAATATGAAGGAATTTATATTCTAACATTTTGCCTTCAGTGTACTCAGCCTGAGCAAAGATATATGCATCTTTAAATCCTTTTTGTTATTTCAGATTTTTATTGGCTGAACGAATTTGTGTTGTATTGTTGAAAAAGTAATTTCAGTTTCTCTGTAACTGAAATAACTAGTTCGTATTTCATTTCACAGTTTGACGTTTTGGTTTCTTTGGGTAACTGGAGTGGAAGGTTCATATGATGACGTCATCTCTACGATTGATGATTTTTTTTTACCAGTTAAGTTCAAGTAATCGGGCCATTGGCCTAATGAGTAAAGTGTTCGCCAATGGTCCGGGAGACCGGGGTTCTATCCTTGGTCGAGTCATAACAAAGACTCAAAAAATGGTACTTAATGCTGCCTTACTTAGCACTCAACATTATAAGATAGGGATGAAGGGTAAAGCGAAGCAATCCAGGGAATGGATTAGCGCCCTCCCCTACACCTCGGTGTAGTAGCTATTGAAAAGGGAGCTTTAAGGTCACCCTAGACTAAGGTTGTCAACTTTACTTACTTACTGTAACACCTATGGAAGGATTGTGCGAACCGCAAGGAGGTTTATGTTAAGAAAATAAAACTCATCCAGTCACATTCCCTAAAAGTATCTTGGTCAGTCTATAAACTTTTCTGTCGACACTTGTGGTAATCACTTCATCCGCTGTGATTAATTTGATTGGTTGGTTGGGTGGGTTTTATGGCATATCAACCTTTGTAGGTTATTTAACGCCGAATCCATTTTTATGTAAATAATCAGTTCTATTTAAAACAATTCAGTTTAGCATGAATAGACAGTTTAATTGTCAAAAACATTTCTATTTCAAACTATTCAGTTTATTCTAACAGTTATATATGACAATTCAGTTTAGTGTAAATACAGTTTCAATGTCAAAACAGTTCTATTTTAAATAATTCAGTTTATCATAAGCACACAGTTTAAATGTAATTACAGTTTAATTGTCAAAAACATTTCTATATCAAACAATTCAGTTTAGCATAAGTATGATTAATTTGAAGTATTTTTCTTCGCAAAATTCCCCTCGGATTAAAAGTTCAATGAATCTGCTGGAGACATTAATAGCATATTAAGAGGAAAGATTTTTGTTTGTAACATTTTTCCTACCGACTTTTTTCATTGGGTCAAAAAAGACCTTCTTTAGAGTACGAAGGTAACTTTGATGAAAACAATCCCAATCAATGCTCGAAAAACTTAAGTAGGTTTGGACATCGTGAATACTATTGAGCCATTTCTTTCGAAACAGAATATAGTCAAACTGGATAAATAAAAGACCGACGCTTTCATTTTTCTCATGAAATTGTTGAAAGGTGAGAAAAGATTGAATTCATCAAGAAGGTTTCGAAGATTTTTTTGCATTTCGATTTGTTTTGCTATCATAAGTGAAGAGGGTATCTTTGGGGCCTATTTTTTCATTGAAATCACCTGAAACGATAAGTATCTAATGAGCAGGGATATTTTCAACCATAGATTTAAAGGATTAATAGAACTTCACGACCAGCTCATAGTTAAAATTATAGAAAGAAATGAACATGAAATTCGAGTTCGAATTCAACTCCATAACCGTAATTCGTTCATTAATTTTTTTCTACATATATTAAGTTCTCACCGGCCTTTGGAGAGAGAAGGATTCCGCCAATGGTAGAGTTATGGAAGCTTTTGAATGTAGAATTGGTGATTATCAGTTTTTGAGAATTTAAGGACTAGATCAGGATAAAGAATGAATTCTTCTTGAAGACTAATAATATCAATAATATTACATTGAGCATTAACAACTAACTCATCCAATCTGCTTATGGAACCAAGGATGCTGAAATTAGATAGGTTAAAGCGAGTTTGATTCCTGCACTTTAAAAGGGTTTGTGGTCTACCTTTAAAATGATCAGTATCAGCCTTCCCAGTATCTAAGCTTTTCTGCACCTTAAAACTGGTTAAAAGTTGGCATATTGTCCATAAATAAAAAGGGAGATCACTCTTTTTCCCAAAAAATACCGTGGGATCTCGTTTATGCCGATAGTAGCTGAAATATATATACCCGACCCGTTCGCACGAGCAGGATGTGACACAAGGTCAATTTCTAAATGGAATTTAACAGGTTTGAATTCAGAGTTTTTCTTCTTCTTGCCTAGTTGCTATAATAAGGCTAAAGAGTCCAGTCTGCCCTACTATTTACCCATAGCTGGAAGAAGAATAGTTGGATTCATACCATTCCCAAGAGTATTAGTGCCATGTGAAATGGAAACAGCTATATCCGAAATCTGAACTCGGGCCACCGTGTCTATTTTCTACGACGATAACCATTATGTCATGAGCGCCTCCATTAAGTAGCTAAAATAAACAGGGACCGGTAGATTTAAAATTGCCACCGCGCAGAAGCTAGTAGAGGTGAGCGGGTAGGAGATATACCTTGAAGAAAAAATAAATGCCGTTTCCGTTGCTAACATGATGTGGAAAGGTGATCATCGTGCGTTTGTGATAAAAGAATTTCTTTTTAAATAGCGACTCTATCATTGCAACGCAGTAGTTATTGTGTAACCATTTCAGAGAAGGTCGACCAGGAAGAGTTGCTAACGAGAAAAATATATCGTTGTGAGTTGGAAATTTCAAAGAGACAGATTAAGCTCTAAAAATGAAATCTCTCTGTGGACCTTGCAACGTTTGAACACCAGATAATATCATAGCTGAGAAGTAGATTGTTACTAAATAAATCTACCCCCTTGTGGTCACTCCCTCAGTAGATACCTCTGGCATAAGTCTTTAAACGTAGGTCCTAGATCTATTCCCTTGTGATTACTTCCACTGCGGATACTTCCAGGCTCAAATCTTTAAACGTAAGCTGCTGACTACTGAAACTAGTTGAAAGATTTTATTCATCAAGAATTAGCACCAATAACAAGGAGACTACTGCAAAACTTCAGGCTGAGGCTTCAGGAGTGTATAGCTATAATGGCGGGCATTTGGATGATTTAATCTTTAAGATGAAATAATGACAATAATATAACAGAATGGCAAAAGAAAGACGAAAGCCAACGAGCGACCGAAACAACGACGACGAAAACGCTTGGCCCGAGCCTGGTGTAGCAAAAAAAAAAACAAAAAAAAAAAAACGCACACACATTAGCGTACTAGCTAACAGGCCGGTATCTCGTTCGTTATCGTAATCAACTAAACGGATCATTCCACCAACTGAGAATGGCCATGCACCACCACCCACTGAACCGAGAAAGAGCTATCGATCTGTCAGTCCAACCGGTGTACGGACCGGGTGAGTTTTTCCATGTTAAGTCAAATTAACCCGCAGGCTCATCTCCTGGTGGTGCCCTTGCGTCAATTCCTCTAAGTTTCAGCTTTGCAACCATACTCCCCCCGGAACTGAACTCTGGTTTCCCGTAGGCTATCCGCCGGATCATGGAACGCCGGTGGATCGCCGGTCGGCATCGTTTACGGTCGGAACTACGACGGCATCTGATCGTCTTCGAGCCTTCGATTTGTTGTTTTAAAATAGAAATAAAATGCTGAATAGGATCGATGTTGCTTTTTTTTATTTACATTCCAAACTTGAGATTACATTCCACCGAACCCTATATAACAAACACACACTTGTTCCTTTAATTAATCTACGTATTTTTTGTATCATCAAGACTGGTTTTCGAAGTTTTACTCTTGCACAGATAATATTAGCTTTGAGAATGATAGTTGAAGAAATGAGTAATCCTGAGAGAGAGAGAGAGAGAGAGAGAGAGAGAGAGAGAGAGAGAGAGAGAGATTTGTCAATTTTAGAAAAATCTTCGATAGCTTAAACAGAGATGTTCTTTTTTAAATACCGCCTTTGTATAAAATTTCTCCAAAATTTGTAAAAGCCATCAAGGCACTTTCTTTGAACACTGGTACTGACATCATTTCACCTTATGGTCGGGTTGAATTTTCCAGTATCTCAGCAAGAGTGTTGCAAGATGACAAACTTTTCCCATTCCTCTTTATCATCGCCCGGGGCCATCTTAGATTTTCATGAAATAAGTTCAACAATAAAGAACTTACAATCCAGCAGTAAACTAGCTCCAGTCACTCATTCAAATATCTTATTGTTCTCAATTTTTCTGATAATATCACCTTACTGGCAGACTGATTGGTGATGCTTTGCATGTCTTAACAGATGACAAAAAAGTTGGTTTTCAACTTAAAAAAAGCAAAATTGAATGCATTTCTAATTCAGTCTAATTTCTAATACAGAAACAGAAATAAAAATCTAAAGAAGGCAGCAGAATCAAAGAGATAGATGATTTTAAATGCCTCGGTTCTTGGAACATAGACTCTGGAAAAGATTTGAACATCCAGTGAGCACCAGCAAGGTCGGTATAAAATGGGCCATATATGACGTTCCAATCAACTTGGCAATGTTGAAATGAGACTCTTTCAAACAACCATCCTGCGTTTTCTGTGTAGTCGTAAAACAGATATTTTCATTAAAACATCAAAAACGAGTCGATAGAATTTACAGCTGTTTAATTCATCGCGACCAAAATATGGGTTTTGTTGTATAGTCACAACCATACATATAGATATAAATAATATAAGCGGAACATAATGACGAACTTCAAAGAACAACGAAAACACTTCTTTATAAAAATATACCTCTCACACTTTATTCTCGAAAGGGTTGCTGTTGGTTATGTGTGAGAGGTGAGTTGGAGACGGAAAGAGACTGCCATATATTGACCCCAAGTTCCTCTGACTATAGCAGCACTTCTTACTCTTTCTGCTGGGCTGTTCAACCGGGGTCCTGAGAGCCCAAGTTCTCTTTCTGGAGCTGGTTCTCACTCCGAGGGCAACTGCGACTGGAACTGAACTGCAACTCGAACTCCAACTGCCTAAGCCGTCTGTGGCACCTGGTTATATAATTGTTTGACTCCCACCTGCTTCCTGTGGGTGTACGCATCTGCACCGAATTCAACCACGTCCACAGGTCAAGGTGATATTCCGATATCTTCGACCGGATGCACCTGTTTCTTGATTGACGGCTCGGTCGAGGGTCAATATATTACAGCTTTAAACAGCATAAAACTCTACAAGAAAATATCAAATATGGTTTGTCAACGGAGAATGAGATTTGCTGGCCGTTCTTATTGAATCTACTTTTTTTTCGTAGATTTATCCGAGCCATTTGATTCCAGAAAAATAGAAATGATGGAGCAAATACTTCTAGCCTATGGTCTCCTTAAAGAAACTTCACAACCATAAAGATGCTCTATAGTAACACGAAAGTTAAGGTTCGCTCACCGGATGGAGACACAGATTTCTTTGACATTGTTGCCGGAGTTTTGCAAGGTGATATATTTGCCCAATATCTGTTCATAATCTGCCTAGACTACATACTTTGAACGTCGACAGATCTAATAAAAGAAAATAGCTTTACACTAAATAAAAAAGGCAAGAAGCAGTCGATACCCCACACAAACTATTACGGACGCGGACTATGCAGGTTACATAGCACTTCTTGCAATACACCAACTCAAGCCGAGTCCCTGCTGCATAGTCTGCAAAAAGCTACAAGAGACATGTGCTTCCATGTGAACGCAGATCAAACGAAGTACGTATTTTCATCAAGAAGGAGACATCTCCACTCTAAATGGCGGTTCTCAGAAATTAGAGGAGAAGTTCACGAACCTTGGTAGAAGCGCCTCATCTACTGAAAGTGACATCAATATGCACCTAGCAAAAGCGTGGAAGGCTATCGATAGGCTGACCTTTCCGATAAAATGAAACGAAATGTCTTCAAAGCAGTGGCGGTGTAAATTCTACTGTATGGATGTACCACATGAACGCTGACAAAACGCATAGAGAAAAAGCTAGACGGGAACTGCACAAAAAATGCTACAAGCTAAATTGAAGATATACTGGAAGTAATATCCCACGAAACAACAGTTGTAAGGCCACATACCTCCTATCCCTTGAACCATCCGAATAAAACGAACAAGATATGCGTGACACTGCTGGAGAAGCAAGAATCAACTCATAAGTGACATTCTAGTATGGACTCTTTCACATGGACGTGCCAGTGTTGGCCGACCAACAAGAACTTAGCTACAAGAGCTTTCTACGGACATAGGATGAAGTCTGAAAGACCTGCCGGGAGCGAAAGGTGATAGGGACGAATGTTATGTGTGCGCGCGCGCGTGTGTGAGAGAGAGAGAGAGAGAGAGAGAGAGAGGGAAATCGGTGCTGGCATAGCGGTTTGATGATTCTCTCTCTCTCTCTCTATATATATATATATATATATATATATGTTTATTGAATGGCTCCTTACATTTAAGTTGAACTCTCTCTGGATGATTCTACCATAGAAAATCCTATACACCGAATATACTTCACTAATGGAGATATTTACACTGGATTAAAGCGGACTTTGGCATAATGGTTAGAGTGTTCACTAATGGCCCGGGAGACCTGGGTTCAATCCTAGGTCGAGTCATGCCAAAGACTCAAAAAATGGTACTTGATGTTACCTTGCTTAACACTCAGCATTCTAAGGTAAGGATCAAGGGTAAAGTGGAGCAATCCAGGGAAAGGAGTAACGCCCTCCCCTACACCTTGGTGTAGTAGCTATCGAAAAGGAAGCCACTCTCGACTACGGTCGCCAATTTTACTTTTTACTTTACTCACTTTAAAACACCCCTTTCCCATCAATACAGTCATTCACTTTATCTCTTTCAGATAAAATAGCAGATCTTAACTAAAGAATACGTTTGAGAACCTACTTCTATTTGAACCCCTCGGAGTTACATATTTACCGAGGAAAAGATGTATTCTACCTGAAATCCCAGAAGACCCCGCCAAACAACAAACTTCTGGACCCTTTTGAGGATTATCTGTTTGATTTAATTACAACAATCAAATTTAAAAAACAATTTTAAATTAAGAAAGACATTAAGAACATTAAAAAATCAAAAAAATATTTGGATTAGAGCTGACAAATCGAATATAAGATTAGCTCCTCCAATTATCATAGAATTCTACAAAATAAGATACGTACAAGCTAGATAAGAAGAATTCTCTGTTACAAATCAATAACGAACTGGCTAAATTTACTAACAAATAGCACATGAATGAGAGAATAGGTGAATTAGAGAAAAAAAAGTGCTTATATCTTATTCAAAAACCATAAACTCAATTTCCATGACAAACAACAGGCTAGATTAATTGAAGACTGGGTTAGGCCTAGTTTCAAAGACATCATCTTTAACATGCAGAAAGACACTAGCTACAACCCTTGGAAAAACTCATTTGATACAATAGAATGATTTAGAAATATCAAGTGTATAAGTAGAGCCACATTTATTAAATTTAACATTATTAAATTCAACCCCTCTATTTCTGAAGACTTATTATTACAAAGTTTAAACCATGCTCAGAACTTTATAGGTATTATCGAAGAGTAAATAGAAATTATTTTAACTTGTAGAAATTCTCTTCTTTCTAAGTTTACTTATATTGTAAGGTTAACTTTGACTTTTCCGGCGTGCTTATGACTCTGCACAAATTGCTGACTGGACAGGTATTTATATATAAAACACACTGTATAGGACAACAGACCTCAAGCTAGTAGGTTTATATAGAGATGACGGACTTATCTTTATCTCTGATAATAATGGCCGAAAAACTTCGAAAATACAAGAGAAAATTATAAGAACATTCAAGTTATTAAGTTGGTTGGTTGGTTGGTTGATTGGGTTTTATGGCATATCAACCTTTGTAGGTTATTTAACGCAAAATACATTTTTTTTACAAATAGTCAGTTCTTTTTCAAACAATTCAGTTTAGCATGAGTACACAATGTAATTATCAAAAATATTTCTATTTCAAGCTATTCAGTTTAGTCAAACAGCTCTAATATAAACAATTCAGTTTAGTATAAGTATAGTTTTTGTGTAAACACAGTTAAATGTCAAAACAGTTCTATTTCAAACAATTCAGTTTAACAAAAGTATAGTTTCAATGGCAAAACAGTTTTATTTCAAGCAATTCAGTTTAACATGAGTACAGTTTCAATGCCAAAAACAATTCTATTTCAAACAATTCATTTCAGCATAAGTACGCAGTTTCGATGTCAAAACAGTTCTGTTTCAAGCAGTTCAGTTTAGCATAAGTACACAGTTTAATTATCAAAAATAGTTCTATTTTAAGCGATTCGGTTTAGTCAAACAGTTCAGCATAAGTATGCAGTTTAGTTCTATTTAACCCATCGATAGGTTCCTATCAGGTGCAACTACTCCGGTCCAGAGTGGACCTGAATGCAATGAAGGGGTGCTCCACATTCCCTAAAACCTCAGCATCATTGGAACCTCACCATCAGATTGTTTAGTGTCATAACAGGACACTCACTGGGGGGTCTTACCCCTCTGCAGAGGTGCAATCGGTGTATTCTACAGCCGCAGCCAACAGGGCAATATACAGTTAAATGTCAAAACAGTTTTATTTCAGATAATTCAGTTTAGTACGTAGTTTAGATGTCAAAACAGTTCTATTTCGATCAATTCAGTTGAGCATACGTCTGCAGTTTCAATGTCAAAACAGTTTTATTTTGAACAATTCAGTTTAGCATAAATACGCAGTTTAAATGCAAAAAACAGTAAATTCAAGAAACCACGGTTTCGTTCTATTTTACCTATAGATAGGACTCTCAAACTCCAGGCCTTAAACTTTTTAATTTTGTTTGACATAACCTTTAATTTATCTAACAATATTTTAAAACCATTTAGCAAAGATAACCAAACACCAACTTACTTTAATATCCAATTCAACCTCTCAGATAAATAATCAAACATCTACCGAGAGAATTAATAGATTATCTTCCAACAAAAAATCTTTGATGTCCAACAGAGGCTAAAATACTTGGAACAGCTTCTTAACAATAAAGTTACTGAACACTGCAACATAAACAATAACAGCTGCATCAGCAACAACAATAGTCATAATGATAGTTGTAATTATAGACAATTATGACAATAATAGTAATTCTAATAATAATTGAATAAGCATAGGAAAAGAAAGGTAATCTGGTCTAACCCCCTTTCTGTAACCTTTCTAAAACTAATATAGGAAAGTACTTTCTAATGTTGATAGATAAACATTTCAACAAGGACAACCCATTGAATAAATTTTTTTAATAGGAACACACCAAAAATATTTTACTCTTGCACGAATAATATAACTAAAATAATCTATAATCATAACAAGAACTTGATAGGCAAATCGCTAATAAATAATCAGCGAACAAATAAATTATTTTGTATTCGTAGAAATGAAGATTGCTCCATGGGAGGAATGAATAATTCCGAAAACGTGGTCAACCAAGCAACTATTTTCCCGATGGAAAATAGAAAGAAGGATAAGGTTTATATTGTATTCTCAGCTGGCTCCCTTTTCAATAGATACTACACCGAGGTGTTGGGGAGGGCGTACTCCTTTCCTTGGACTACTCCACTTTACCCTTGATACGTATCTTATAATGCTGAGTGTTAAACAAGGAGGTAACAAGTACCATTTTTTAAAAGTCTTTCGTATGATTCGACCTGGGATTGAACCCCGGTCTCCCAGACCATTGGCGAACAGTACCAAACAGCCCTATCAAGATAGTTTTGGGGTTTGAGAGATAGGGACCTATATCCATAAATTAAGAGGAGGTTTAAATTTATTAAAAAAAAATCTTCCACTCCGGGAAGTATCAATGGTCGATGTAACCTTTGCCTGGAAGAAAAGATCAACATCATTAGATATAAATCTAGTTGGCAATTATTAAATAAATGTAATGAACTCATATTTAAATGCCGCCATAAAAATAGATTTAAACATATATAAAAATAATGGAAAAATTGAGACTGATAACAATATTAGAATAAAATTAATGGTATCAGTATTAATATTGATATTATCGGTAATGTAATAACGCCAACAAAAACAACGACAACAACAATTGACCTAATGAGTAGAGTGTTCGTCAGTGGTTCCGGAAGACCGGGGTTCAATCCCAATTCGAGTCATACCAAAGACTCAAAACTGGTACTTGATGCCGTCTTGCTTAACACGGCATTATAAGGTAAGGATCAGTGGAGCAAACCAGGAAATGGAGTCGCGCCGTCACCTACACCTCGGTGTAGTAGCTATCGAAAAGTGAACCTTCGGGTCACCCTCGACCTAGGTCGCCAACTTTACTTACTTACTTATTCATAATGATAAAATAATTGATAATTAGTAAAATAATGTTAATGATATTAACGGCAATTAGAATGGCAGCATTCAGAAAAATATTTATATAGATATTAAGAAATGGAATAAAGAGGAAATTTAAATTTCGAATGGAAATTAAATAAAACGTGTATTTTAAAAAATTCAAGTAAACAAGCTAAGTTCGATATAAGTAATAGTGTTTATCGCCACGTTTTCCTTAATAAATGAATAAAAATATTTTTTCTTAAATTTATTTATTAACAAGATTTTAATTGCTGAGGGTTTTGTGAATTGTGTAAAAACTTTATCTATTTACAAGATTTTCTTAAATCTATTTATTTACAAGATTTTGTGAATTGGGTAAAATTTTTTAGATATGTAAAGAAACATGAAACACCAGACAATGATATATCCGTTTTGGACACCAATTTCTAGCCTATGTCTTTTCCCTCACCACTTTTTTAAAAACGAGTAAGAATGCATTAAAACAACATTTAAATTTTTTTTCTCTCCATTGTGTGGTGGCTATCTGAAGAGGTTGGTTTCTCTTACTGAGTTGCCAACTGATATAAATTTATAATAGCTAAATGATATTTTGTTGAGTTAATTCAATACTATGGAAATTTTCTCTGTAAGAAATTTATAAATCAATTATAATACACTGAGCACCCCAGGAGATTTATTAGAATCCTCTTATATATTCTCAAATAGAATCATCCACAGCTCATCTTCTTGGGATATATATATATATATGTGTGTGTGTGTGTGTGTGTGTCTGTGTGTGTGCGCGCGTGCAGGGAAAGGAGTAGCGCCTTCCCCTACACCTTGGCGTAGTAGCTATTGAAAAGGGAGCCTTCGGGTCACCCTCGACTAAGGTCTCCAACTTTACTTACTTTATATATAGGCGTGTGTGTGTGTATGTGTGTGTGTAACCGATGTTATTATATCACATTTGTCACGTGATATCCCACGGAGACGATAGAAATAAGATTAATACTATCCTCCCGTTGGAATGAACAGTGGCAACCCGTCAAAAAAGTGACCGTTAAGAAAGAATGTAGGTCACAGAGGGGATATCAACAGGTGTTGGTACTTAGTAACCTCAGGTCGCCGGACACCGGAAGGGGGGGTAGAAGCCAAATGATTGGCTGGGGCCCTAAAACGGTAGTGGCACCCTTCTCCCCGTCGGCGAAAAAAACGAGAAGAAATGTTAGTTATTGGAAAGGGCTCGTGGCAGACAGACCCATAGCCATTTACTCCGGGTAGAAGACAAAAGAATATCTGAGACACGAGGAACCCAAGTTCTTCAAGCCAGTATTAAAAATAGCATAAAGTCTATTTGCCCGTGAAAGAAGAAAGATTCTCCAGTGGAACCCCGTCGAAAAATAAGATAAGTAACTTTGGGGCTATTTCTCCTTTATACCCAAATAATATATACCACTCTCTCTCTCTCTCTCAATTTGAAGAAACGAAAGAACAGAAAAGAAGAAAAGACATTTATGTTCGTGGACTGTCCATTTATTATATATTTGACACTTTGAAAGTGTATCTCTTTGTATAGTAAAGGATTAATGTATTTTTATGTTACCACGTGGTCTAAGTTGTTCTTTGCAGTTCTGCTACGAATTTGTTACCTCATGCTTCCTTTTCAGCTTCTATTCGCCTTATGTTATCTTGCTTAGAATTGTCCTAAAAATATCACACGGGAAACCGGAGTTGCCGACTACTACAATATAATATTATTACGACTAAAACCTATAGGCTCATATCTTCTGTTGTCTAGGGGAAGGAAAGAAAGCGGCCTGGTGGGTGTGTGGATAGTGTGAAATTTGGAACCCCTTGCCAGCGGCGGTCAGTCTGGCCCTAAATTGATCCCTCACATAATATGCCAGTTCTTATATGCCTGAGAGAAAAACTCTGAACGAGGATTTATTCTATAAGGGATCAAGTGCCAGCTTGCCCCGTTTTCACACGTGCAAAAATAAAACCCCGCTCTGGGATAAAAGTAAACCTTTCGCGTCACACATTTAAGTTATGTTGAAATTTTACAATTATTCTAACGATTTCTATGTTTAATGGCGCCAGTTTTATTACGCAAATGACAGAATTTTTCAACATGAGTTTAAAATTGACGCCAATACTTACCAATAACATATAGTGTAATTATTTCCCCAAAACTCTCCGCCACAAACAGGATGTAACACTAGTACAGCTGGTTTGAATCAAGAGTTTTCCTTCTCCTAGACCGGTTGCCCTACCAAGGTTAAAGAACCCAGTCTGCTCTACTCTTTAACTATTGCTAAACGTATGAATCCTACTATTCTCCCTTCATCTATGGGTAAATAGAAAAGCAGACCGTGTTCTTTATCATTGGTATAGCAACCTATCTAGGAGAAAGAAAACTTTGAATTCAAGCCTGTTAAATTCAGCTTAGAAATTTATCTTATATTAATTACAGCTCGTAAGGAAGAGTTGGGTGAATACATATATAGATTTGCATTAGGCAACAATAAATCAGCATGCAAGAACGAAAGGATAAAGAAATGGATACTTTTCTTCATTCAGGATTTTACTTACATCTATCTAAGTTTGTTTCCACACACACATAGACACACACACACATATATATAATCAGCATCATAAACAAATAGGGCTGATAGTACAGATTCCATTGACTTTCTCTCGCCATCCGTCCCTATCGGCTATCGCTCTCAGCAGGTCCTCTAAACAGCACTGAGAGTCCGCATAGACCTTGTTAATACAAGCTTTAAGGTTTGTCTATGTGTAGGAGTCTATCAGAGAACTTCACTTATGAGTTTGTCCCTGCTTCTCCAGCTGTGCCCAGCATGTTTTGTTCGTCTTGGAGGGTTTTGATATGGAAGGGTAAGGGACTGTTCAGCTGCTACCTTGTGGAGTGCTGCTTCTAGGATTTTTTCACAAACATCATCCAGCATTCTTGTGATATATATATATATATATATATATGTATATATATATATATATATATATATATATATATATATATATATAATTTTTTGAAATTATTATTGCTAATATAAAATTGTTTAAGATTATAAAACATTACCATATATTTTTAATTCCAAATAATAAAATTTTAGTGAAATATCTGGTCCTTTCTTAGGTCCCTAAAAGTCATATATCTTATTTCTCACAATAATTTAGGTATTTTGATATGAGTATGACATGCTTTTTTTGTTTCGTTGATTGAAAATTTCGAGGCGGTGAGAGGCAAGGGACTTTTAAGAACAGGGCAACGTATTCACATTTAGGTGGCAAAAACTTCTTAATAAAAGCCACCAATTCTGCTTGACTCTCCTTAACTGTTTTCAAATCACTAACAGCTAAATAAAATACTCAAGTCATCAGCAATGATGACTGACGTATGCGCGCCAAGATTTTTTTCTTGCATCTAACGAGGGCAAAATAATTTGTTCCAGTAGAATACAAGCCCCACTCTCAAGAGAATCTTCATTTGCAACAGTTTAATCAAAACCCACTATAGCCCCAGGTACATTGTTTACAAGAGTTCTGGCCAATCTTAATTCATATCTGGGGCATGGGGAAGTTCACGTGGTGTAATGGCTAACATGTCAATCTGCGACATCAGCTGATATGTATTTGTGACAGTTCAAACGAACTGCAATACACCACAAAAAAGCATAATTGGTAACAGTTCATGACCATCACTTCACATTCAGTACTTCTATTTATGCCTTTTAATCCAATCTGATCAGTTCGATCTGAACGGTGGAGTCCCAGTGACGTAATGGTTAACGTGCTGGTCTGTGACATCGTAGTAAGCGAGTTCGAACTCCAGTCGCTTTATTATGTCCCCGTTCAGAGAAATACCATTGGAAAAGACATAAACCTCTGATCTCCCTGCAGTAGGTTAAACAGTGCTATTACTTTTCTTCTGCAAGGATGTCTTTGGCATTGGATAACCCACGAAGTTTGATATGCCATTAAACAAAAAAACGAAACCGAACCGATCTAAACATCAACAAACTAAGAAAGGTTAATTTTTTAATGGTTCTAATCAAGCCCCATCGTTTAGAACTTCTTTTATGCCAGTTCAATACAACCTCAGTATACACCCAACATATCAATTCATGCAGAAGTGTGACAAAAGTTTTTTTTTTTTTAGATATAGAAAGAAAGAAAAAAAAGGAGATAATGAAGGAATAAAAGACATGAAATAAAAGAGATTGATACAAAAAGGTAAAACTGAAAAAAGAAAGGAAACGAAGAAAACAAATACTTTTTTTTAATTGCAAGGTAATTCTGAATTTTAAAAAACGTGAGAAATAAAAAGTGAAGAAATCGAAAAATGACAAGAATAAAAAATAAATTAATCCAAGACAAAGACTAGAAAAAATATGTAAGAATGAGAAAAATAAAAGTTAACGAATCCAAAGCAATGGAACTTGAAGGTGACGGTGATACCAATTGTAATTAGTGCACTTGGAACAATCCCCAAAAGCTTGGTAAAAGGAGTGGAAAACTTGAAAATAAGAGTTCAAGTGTAGATCATCCAGACTACAGCATTATTAAGATCGGCTAGAATACTTTGAAGAGTCCTGGAGACATGAGAAGACATGCTGTCACTCAAGCTCCAGAGAGTAACTCAAGTGTGAAAAAATTTTCAAAGAGAATAATAATAATAATAATAATAATAATAATAATAATAATAATAATAATAATAGTCCAAGGTAATACCATCAGATAGCGCTGATGTGAAAAGCTTGCAATGATAATAAAAATAATAAAAATAGAAGAAGAAGAAGAAGAAGAAGAAGAAGAAGAAGAAGAAGAAGAAGAACAAGAACAAGAACAAGAAGAAGAACAAGAACAAGAAGAAGAAGAAGAAGAAATGGGGGATCAAAATTTATTTGACTGTCTTTTATTAATTTTGACCATCCATACGAGTCATAAAACAAACATCAACATTAATGATTATTATTCAAAACATGGGTGCCACGGTAATGATTAACTCTTTAAACTATCAAAGCCCGTCATGATAATAATCAACAAAGCTTTATGTCTTGGATTTATTTGCCCGACTTCCTACTATACTTCAGTTCTATATTCTGTCTCTTCTCCTCCTCCTCCTAATTTTAAGACACTCCTACCATGTCTGCCATTTCACCTCTGCCCAATCCTAACGAATCATTTTGTGTTCGTTTATTCTCATCTTCCTCTTCTTACCATTCCCAAAATAGCGAATCCTCGTCGTTCTGAGATCCGCCCGCCTTCTGCTTGCTGTTCTCTTCAAATCGTCCTCCTATTTGTTGGTAACTGTTGGTTTTTCGGTGACGTTTTCGTCCACCCGAAGACTGTAGAATGATGTTGCCAACTCCTGGAGGGTGGTAAAAAGTAGAGTAGAAACGCGCTTGAATTAGAATAACAATATCAACAACAACAACAACAACACCAGCAGCAGCAGCAGCAGCAGCAGTATAATGAAAATCCCTACAGATGGCGCTGCTTTTTGAAGAGCTTTCTCAAACATTAAGTCAGAGAATTCTGGACTAGAGCTTTTTTTACGCTTTTAACGAAAAAGAAGACAATAACGGAATTCATCGGCAAGAAGAACTATTTTATGTTACAAATAAGTTTACATTTAACAAAACAAAGCATATTTTAGGTTTTACTCTGTTCGACCAACAACTTATGCTTGTATTGAAAAAGTCTTCCACACTGAATCTTATACTGTAAAGTTGACAGACCTGTCATTTCTGAGCATGATGGTGAGTTGATAGACATAGAAGAAAAACAACACCAACACAAACAAAAACAAAGTGGGCGAAGTAAAACATTAAAGCAAGACGTAAAAAGGGTGTGTCCGTGAGTGAGTCGGTCGGAAGAAGACAAAGTAAAAAGGAGACGGGTAGATTGAATGGGAGGTGATTAAAAACAACGGAATAGAAAGAAAGGAGTGAAGAAAAGAAAGAGAATAAGTGAAGAGGGAGTTTAGGGGGTTACATGGATGTCAACAGTCCTCTTTCTCAGCGCGCTAATGCTTTTAGTATCGCCTCGTTAATGTCTGACCCAGAGTTGGAGAACGATACCCTAGCCATTGACGGGACAAGTTCTTTTAATACGGTCCTCAGTGGTACCATCAGTCAGGACAATTCCGGTTTCTCTTCTTCGGAGAATGATACCAATAATAATAGTATAACCATTAGTACCGACCACAATGATATCAAGCGTGATAATTGTCAACAACCTTTGTTAGAAGCGAACCCAGTCTCTCTTCTTCCACTTTCAGCTTCCCAGCAGCAGCATCATCATCATCCTTATCACCACAACCGCAACAACAACAACAACGGTAATGAAAATACAACAAACCAGGAATGCAGTAATATCAAGGAGAGCCATCATCATAATAACAACAACAAAAATAACAACAATAACGATAACCAACAGAATAGGGTTATCATAAACACACCAGCAGTACCTCCCCAAAACAGTACGGACTGCTACTTTGAATGGGAACACAAACTGCATCAAAGTATTAACGTCAATAATAATAATAATAATAATAATAATAATAATAATAATAATAATAATAATAATTCTCCTCCTCAAGTGACCGAAGGAATTTCCTATCAACTAGAACACACCGCAATGAAAAACATTGAAGGTTCGTATAATTGTTTTCAGGATTGACTCGGTTGTATAGTCTGTTTTTGTTTTTGCTTTGCTTTATTTATTTATTTATTTATTTATTTTTTCATTGCTTACACACACCAAAATTTAAGAGATTGCTACTGAAGCACAGACACCCCACGTTTCTCTTCCGCGTTTAAAGCGATACAGACACAACTTTAACATAGAATAACTGAAGTTAAAACTTTAAAACAAAAGTAATGTTGAATGTTGACCGATTTTTGATGAAGAAATAGTTAACAATGAACAAAAGTTGATGAATGACAACTTGTTTCTTTGCCCGATATTAACTTTTTTGCAGGTTGATAAAACTACAAAAATTGTAGCTCTGCCTGCGAAAGAGTCAATACAAAAGAAACTTATCAGTGAAATTAGTTAAATGTTTTCTCATTTAGATGGATTTTTCTAGAGTATAGCTAAATGTTTCAAAACCACAAATCATTGAATAAATCTTTACCATTCAACAAACAAATATGAATAGGAAAAATACATCTGAACAAACTGATAGATAGATAGATAGATAGATATGAACAGAATTAGATAGATAGATAGATAGATAGATTCCCTGCAACAATTGGCATTTCGGTTTCAGTAAGATAGCGTTCGTCCCTGTCGCATTGGGTGTATTTTGTATTGAAAACCGAAGGAAACTAAAGTCTAAGGCTCTTATAAAGTTGATGTGCAGAAACAGGTAAGCGTAAGTGTTCCACATAGAAAACATTTAAAAACAAAAACAGAAATATGAACAACAAGTGGCAGTTATCTCTTCTTCAGAGGGAAATTTAGTGTTTAGTGAAAAAGAGTACATACTATTCAGATATATATATATATATATATATATATATATATATATATATATATATATATATATATATATATATATCTGAATAGTATGTACTCTTTTTCACTAAACAGTAAATATATATATATATATATATATATATATATATATATATATATATATATATAATCTCAAAATAAATGTTATTATTTACTGTCCACATACTTGTGGATCTCTCCGTGCGCGTGTTTGCGATTATTGTTATTTCCATCTATAAATCTACTTTCGTTTAAATAAAATGTTTACGAAATTGTTGAATTTCAGATTCCGATTTTCAAATCCGTTAATCACTGGCAAACTGACATTTACACGGGTCAAATCTGTGATACCCACGTTATGTAAACATCTATTTTTTTTTCTTTTGTATACGGAACAATCAAAGCTTGAAAATCAAATTCATGAACAATAACAACGAAAATTCCTTAAATATTATTCAATTAATTCTTTACATTAGAATTCCCACCTCTGTCCTTTCCCTCTCTACGTGTGAGCCGTTTGTTTTTCCGTCCATCATAAGATCACTTTTTTTAATTAATTTTTTTTTTTACAACTTCTGCTTCCTTACTGGTGAAGATTTACCTGGCGTTGTATATTAATCTCACGACCGCCATAATTTCGAATTGAATCCTTTATTCAATACACTGGGATATATTGTTATCATTCTGGCGCCTATGTTAAGAGAACCGGTTAATTATTCCTAGTTAATTCTTCAGAGTACAATGGACAAAAGCGTAACGATAACATCAACAAGGATAAAGAAACCAGTCCAAATATACTAAAAAATGATAAATGTCCTTGAGAGTGAGAAAAATGTGACGCGGAAAATATTATTTACATACTCTAAAAGTGTCTTATAAGTTCGCCTATGTATTATTTACCGTCGATGTATTATTGTCTGTTTCTGTATTATTGAACGTCTATATATATAGTAATGTCCGTCTATGTATTACTGTCCGTTTATTTATCATTATCCGTCTAAGTATTATTGTCCGTCTACATATTACATATACTGCCTGTCTATATATTACTGTCCGTCTATGTATAACTGAACATTTTCAATTAAAGGAACTCTAAAAGAATACTAGGTAACAAAAAATCTGTTTGATATTCATTTTCTCCTCTCTCGGCAATTTGTGATACAAGGAAACGGTCTATCTGTGGATGACAATATATATATATATATATATATATATATATATATATATATATATATATCGTAAAAAGTAAGTAAAGAAGGTGACTGTAGTCAAGGGTGATCAGAAGGCTCCCTTTTCAATAGCTACTACACCGAGGTGTAGGGGAGGGCGCTACTCCTTTCCCTGGAGTGCTCCACTTTACCCTTGATACGTACCTTATATTGCTGAGTGTTAAGCAAGGGGGTATCAAGTACCATTTTTAAAGTCTTTGGTATGACGCGACCATATATATATATATATATATATATATATATATTATAGATCGTAGGATTATAAATTCCATAAATTCGCAACTTTTTTCATTGTTTTACACAATCTTCAGACGGAAATGGGAAAAAAGTGTCTGAAGATTGTGTAAAACACACGAACGTAAAATAATGGACCTATAACTGAACTATGATGGGAAATGCAAAATAGTGTAAAACAAATTGATTACCATTTAAAATTGTCTGATAGCAAAGCTAGATTAAAAGGGATATCAATAATAGAAAAATAGAAAGCGTTGTATCTGTCCAAATGTGTGTGCATTTATGTATGTATAACATCTTTCATAGAGCATACAAGTAATAAACTCTAATCCGAAGTAAAAGTACTGATTCCTTCGTAATTAATCTCGTAATTTTTAATTTCAGTAAACAATATTAAAAATTGTCAAAACAACAAAAATCTCAGATCGAGAATCGAGACGTGTTCGCCAATTGGCCAGGAGGCCAGGTTTCAATCCCAGGTCGCACCAGAGACACTAAAAATAGTACTTGATGCCGCCTTGCTTAACACTCAGCATTATCAGGTAAAGATCAAGGGTAAAGTGGAGCAATCCAGGGTAAGGAGTAGCGCTCTCCCCTACACCTCGGTGTAGTAGCTATTGAAAAGGGAGCCTTCGGGTTACCCTCGACTAAGGTCGGATCTATTCTCTGATAATTTTGTATGGAATTTATTAAATTACTCGATCATTTGTCAGATATTGAAAGTTCATTGTAGCATTTCGCAACCATAAAGGTTAAAAATCGAAAGTCAATCAAAACAGCGGTTTATCAATTGCAGATCGAATCTATTATTAGATAATCCTTATTAGATAATCATGCTGAGCGGTAAGCAACAATCAAACTCTGGTAGATGTCTCGCTGATTTAACTCGTTATGTATTTACCATACTACATTTAGCTTGGTATAACACTCAGTTACAAATATAGGGGCATCTTGTAAAGATCGAACTTGATTACAAACGTGTAAAAATGTATTCGTGATTTAAGATTGTCCTCTGGACGTTAGTTGGTTTTCTTTTTGTTTAATGGTATATCAACCTTCGTGGGTTATTTAATGCCAAAGCTGTTCTGGTGGAAGAACAGTAATGGTACTATTCATAACTGAGGGGGATACAGAGTTTATATCTTTCCTGAGAGCATTAGTCCAAAAGGGAATGTAATGGCATAACAGGAGTTCGAACTAGCTTACAACGATTTCGCAAACAAGCACGTTAGCCACTACGCCATGTGAACTATATATGTGATGAGTTTGTAAAAAAAAATTTTAAATGAAATCAACGAAAAGTTTTACAGTTTAATCGTCAATTTGTGAATACAAACATAGAGAAGATTTGAAATAATTTGATCTTCACATCAAAACTGATTTGATCTTCACCTCAGTGAGGAACACATTCGTCGCGTCGGAAGTGCGATGTCTCTAATAAAAAGAAAAAATATACGTACAATATATATATATATATATATATATATATATATGACCAAATTCAGATTCATTTGCGGACCTATTCATTTTAAAAGATGTATTTTTTTTCATTGGATCAACAATATATATATATATATATATATATATATATATATATATATATATAATGTACAATAGATATACATATGTACAATGGAGTCACCTAATTCGAATGATCGAAACAATCACGTGATTTCTTTCATTATGTTTTTTTTTTTTTTTTTTTTTTTAAATAGGAAGCAACTAAAACCCGAGTCTAAATATATTGCGTCTATTCTGATAATTTTTATGAAAAGATTGTTTAGCGTTTGATATGTATCCAACCGTCCACCAGGCCGGGTTTGACACCAGGCCAAGACTCATGCACGGCCATCACAAAAATATTCGTGATCCTGTCGGCATTTTCCATTTTTGAGGCGAAACTGACCGTTTGGCGTTTATTCATAAGATTTTCCACGTATTCAGCTATTGTGTGAATATATACGAATATCAAAGTTTTTAAAATTTTATATTGAGCAGGCATAGGAAACCTGCAACCCATTGACTTCATCCGACCTTTTATGACTTTCATTATGGTATGGTTTGTTTCTCGATTATATCAATATAAATTATTATCAGTGTTTTTCTTTCTTTCTTTCTTTCTTTCTTTCTTTCTTTCTTTCTTTGTACTCCTTCACTTATTCTTTCTCTCGAAATTCTTGGGTGTTTTCTTTAAAAATTACTTTCATTTTCTTGTACTTTCAACTTAATGTTATTATTTTTTCTTTTGAGGTGTGATCCTATTTACGATGTGCAGTATCTCGTGAGACCCGGTTAAAATGGAAAAAGGGAATTCGGGGTACATAGTATATATCCTACTAATATATACTTAACATATTTGACTTGTATAAAGATACAGTCAGATGTCATCTCGTGAGAATCGACCTCAGAACATAATTACATTATCTTAAAAATGGCCTACGGCAGTTACGCTATATATATATATATATATATATATATGGGAAGTACTAGTTATATATATATATATATATATATATATATATATATATATATATATATTTGTGTGGATGGTATATATATATATATATATATGGGAAGTATTGTATGTATATATATATATATATTTGTATGGATGGTATATATATATATATATATATATATATATATATATATATATATATATATGCAATATGGGAAGTATTGTATATATATATATATATATATATAAAAGTTTTTGTTGATCCAATGAAAAAATAATTATTTTAAAATGAATAGGTCCGCAAATGAATCTGAATTTGGTCATAAGGTTTTTGATATTTCATATCGTTGTGCTCTACACGTGTTTCTGGCTTCATACATTCTTCAGGATATTGATAATGGCTAAGATAGTCTTTGGTCCCATTATAGTAAAGATTGTTTTCATAGGGAGCGTGATTCTTTTTAATTCCACTATTTATATCTGTGAATGTCCAATTGAAGGTAAATATAGTTCGTAGTGAAATGGTTACCGTCTTAAGAAATGAACACGGCGATCTGAGTTCATATAGCGTTATTACCCTAGGGAAAGCTATTAATCCAACTATTCTTCTCCCTCAAGATATGGGTAAATAGTAGGATAGACTTGACCCTTTAACACTGGTATGACTACCGGTCAAGGAAAAGGAAAACTCTGGATTAAAACCTATTAAACCCTGCTTAAAAAATTATCTTGTGTCGCATCCAGTGAATGCGGAGAGGTTGGTTAATATATATATATATATATATATATATATATATATATATATATATATATATATATATATAATGGAGTTAATTGTCCCTGAAGACCTCTGGCCTCTGTAGACATTTTTTTAATATATAAAAGCCTTTTTTTTTCTTTATATATATATATATATATATATATACAAGAATATACTCTGTGTGTGTGTGTGTGTGTGTGTGTGTGTACATTCGCATTTATGCAAGTACACCCATGTATATACTCACTCGTACGGACACATTTTCAAGGTTGTTGTTTCCCTACCCAATCCCTCTCTCTCTCTCTCTCTCTCTCTCTCTTTCTCTCTCACTCTCCATATACACTTTCATATGAATGCATGCTTACACATTATTAATAAAAAAACCCTCATTAATAAATAACAATAATGATAATAATATTAATGATACTAACGGTAATTAGACTGGCAATATTCCGAATGAAAATATGAAAAATATAAAGAAATCAAGTAAAGATCAAATGATAATTTTAAATGGAAATTAAAAGAAACCTATATACAAATTAATTAACTAAACAAGATAATTTTGATATTAAAAATAATGTTTATCTCCACGTTTTTCTTAATCGATAAATAAATAAAAATATTTTTCTTAAAATAAAATAGACTAATCTATTGACAAGATTTTAGTTGCAGAGGTTTTGTGAATTGTGTAAAAAGTTTAGATACCCAAGTTTAACATTTTTTTATACATAAAGATACATGACACCAGAGAATGACATTACATCGGTTTTTGACACTAATTTGTTGCCCATGTCTTTTCGTTCAGTTTTGTTTTGTTTTGTTTTTTAAACGAGTAACAGTCCATTGAAAAAATATTTTTAAAAATTCCTCTCCATTGTATAATAGCTATCTGAAGAAATTGGTTTGCCTTATAGATTTGCCAGCTGAAATAAAATTATGATTGCCAAACAACGGTTTGTTGAGCTTTTTCTATTATATGGACACACACACACACACACACACACACACACACACACACACACACACACACACACATACAAATATATATATATATATATATATATATATATATATATATATATATTACAAGTATTAAATTAACGAATAATAATTTGCATCGAATCACTTGATTTTGAGGTTTAAAATCAAGAACATTACGTAAGAAGATCTAAATTTTATTGCAATCAAATAGATCAAAGTATTTAGTTAAATCTTCTTATTCTGAATGATGAATTTCTGGTAAATATTGTTTAAATTAGATTATTAAATGAATCAGATATCCAAAGAGATTTAAAGGGCGAATTTTGTGAACTGAAATGCTATTTCGAACAATTGACCGACTAGTAAGTTAATTTGGATCAACCTCTGCCCAAAATATCTATTGAATTCTACAATCTGAGGGAATTAAGACATATTTTCTGATTGTTCACACTTTTCTGAGCAGTATTTTCTATCGCCTCTAGTAATAGTACCAAACAGAAAGTATTATTCAGGGTTTTTTTCAGTTAAACAATCTTTTTAAAAGTAATTGTGAAAAACATATTCGTATATAACGAATGTTGAATATTTCTATGATTGATGTAAAGAAAAAAAAAAAATGAAAAAAAGAAAAAGAAAGAAAGAAAAAAAAACAATGAACCAAATCAGTTACACTTTTTACTTTCATTTTACTTTGATTTCCTTCTCTTTGAAATGGCATTCACCGAGAGTATCGCTAAATTTGAAAATGCGCCTATGTATAAATAATTCTGTAGGATAGGAATTTAAAATATAATTGTGGATCGTCGTTATTTTAATTTACCGCTGTCAGATCTTTCAAAACTCGAACACAGCCGACCAACAACGGAATTAAATCATTACAATTGTACCCACCTAGCAGGTTCCATTAGCATATTTCCGTATGTTACTGTTTTCGCCAACATGTTAATCTGTGTCCATTTCGGTTTTAATCTCCTTTACGTGTAAGTGTGTACTGTTTGCGCTCACACGTGTGTCTGCAAGTGCTATAAAAAAACAAAATTAAAAAACCCCCCAAAAACCAATAAAACTAAAAACAAAAACAAAAAAAAAAGAAAAGAAAAACAATAACAACAAATTCGTATGTGCGCACTTTATGATATGGGGAGCTCTTCCTTCTCCTCTCCTTCCTCCCTCTATCATGGCCGCTTGTCTCATCTTCTTCCCAACCAATTGCTTTTCCCTCTTATCCACCCTTTGCAGATTCCTTCTCATTTCAAGTCCACATCTCAGACATGGCATACCTAACTGCGAATTCTCCAGGTGTCTGGGACGTTGGTAAGCTTTCAACGGGTTGTTTTTTTTTTCTTTTTCTAATTTTTTTTTCTTTTTGAAGTTTTTTGTTGGAAATGAACTTTTTCTTTTTCATCCATTATTTGATTTCTGAGTTTGTTTTAAAATATTTTTCTTCTTTTTCAATATGACAATAACAATCTCGAAGAATTTATTTTCGACTGTTTTTTTGTTGACATTTGTTAATAATAATTTGAGTGATTTTATTTATTCTTACTCTTGTTTTTTTTTTTTTTTTGGCGCGTCTTCAAATCTGTTCCAACGATTGACATACAATTTATCTCGAATGCACATTCAACGACTTTTTTCACGCTTCATAACATAATTGCTCGTAATTTACTCGGGCATTTGTTCTTTTGATGAATTTCGTTTGCTTTCACTTCCCTCTTCTATTTTTATTCGATTCAAAAATATTGTCATTCTTTCTTTCTCTTTTCTTTTTTTTTTTTTTTCGTTTTTCAAAAGATATTTCCAACAAAGGATTCGACTTCAACATTAAAGAAATAGTTTTTTTTCTTATTTATTTCTAATTATGTTCCCAGTGACTAACTGATTTGGCTTTTTTTTTCTATTCAAAGATTGACTATTTTCATTACTGGGCACCTCACACGTTGTAAGGGTTAGAAAGGTAGATTTTAAAGACTATTGTTAGTGAGTTTGGTTTTCACCGGACGCTCCATACTTCTGACCTTGTGCCATAGCTAAGTTTAATAACTATTTTCATAACTGCATTAAGAGTCTTTATATTTTTATTGTTTAACACGAAAAATAACCTGATTTTTTTCTTCTGATTTCCTATATGATCGGTAGTTCTAAAATTATCTGTTTTCGTAATATCATAATGCTACAGAAGTTGCTTTAAGAGATTGTTTCGAGTAATTTTTTATTCGGTCTTCTTCAGGGGTATGATAAATCCGAGAGGCTTAAGATATATTTTTTCTTTTCTCAACTCATTCCATTGCTTCGACTGGAATGTTCGTATTCAAGTTGAAAGTTAAAATGTAAAACATTTTATCAGCAAATAACATTAATTTACTTGGGCAATTTAAGAACAGAAAGAATGTATATTATCGTGTATGTGTGTATGTCTCCATAATCTCCTTCTCTCTCTCTCTCTCTCTCTCTCTATATATATATATATATATATATACATGCCTCTATGCATATATATATATATATATATATATATATACAAACACACACACACATGTACACCTCTATTTATATATATATATATATATACATATACACCCCCTCTCTCTCCCTCTCTCTCTATATATATATATATATCTGTTTATATACATATACATATATACATATATGCATATACATATATGCATATACATATGTACATATACATATATATATATACATACATATATATGTACACATATATGCACATATATATATATACATATATATATACATATGTATATATATATATATATATATATATATATATATATATATGTATATATATATACGCGCATATTACACAAACATTTTAGTGAGTATACATGTATCGGAAAAGAAAGTCTATGTTTGCGCTTTAGTAGCAATAATTTTCAAAACAAAGTCATCATTTTTAGAAGACTGGCGAAATACAATTTTTGTCAGCCTCCAATTTTTATCCTTGTCCTAGACTTAGCTAATGTCTATTAATACTGGTATATAATCCTTCATTGCTTTTCTATCAATCTAGTTTTATTATATGCACTGACGTGTACACACACACACACACACACACACACACAACACACACACACACATATATATATATATATATATATATATATATATATATATATATATACACAATAATTGTCTATATTCAGTAAACAGGTCTATATATATATATATATATATATATATATATATATATATATATATATATATATATATATATATAATGATCTGTAGTATTTGTTAATGAGTAAAAATTAGATACTGCAATTGATGCAGATACTGTGTTGGTGCGATCTGCAAGATATTAAGCATTTACTAATCTTATCATAGGCTGGCACAAGGCCACTCATGTGGGTTCCCAGTGCGGATTGAATAAGGATCTGCTTGAAGAACACGATAGCATTTCTTTCATAAGAAGACTCGTGCTCTCTCATTTTCTCCTGTCATTTAATTTTAACCTATTTTTTAACGTTGATTTGTTTTTATCATTTTTTCTTAATACTTTTCTTCCAAATTGTGGAATTGTTTATCTTTAAACCTTTGTATAATAAGATACTTTGCAATTGTTCATGGTTTCCAGCTTTAAAGTAACTTATTTTGTATATAATTTTTTATCTACTTTCATCTGAAAAATTAGACGTTTATTTGGATTCAGTTTTCTTTCTGATATATATATAATATATATATATATATATATATATTATATAATATATATTATATATATATATATATATATATTATTTTATTTATAGAAATGTCATTTTTAATTCAATATACATACTTTATTTGTTTCTATTTTTCGTTTCTTTAAATTAGAAAATTGAATTGTATTTTTACGGTATGAGTTAAAAAATGTCTTATTGTGAAGAATTTTTTGTCCTTACATCGTACAAGTGCATTCATCTTGTTGTTTTTTAAACATTCATTCCCGAAGAACACCAAAAATATCGGTGCTTTAATATTTCTTTTGTCAAAAGCTCCAAATATTACTTACTTGAACTTAAATAAAAGAAATATTCAATTAGTGTAATTGATCTCTTTCTTATATGATTGACTTTTGAACTATTCGACTGTTTATTTGAAAAGAATAAAAATAAAATTTTCAGATCCAAATCCATTGTTGCTGTTCATTGGTAAAATGCTCGCGAAGCTTACGGAACAAAAACAACGGTTTATTAAAGATCACAAAAACAGACTTTTCTATTTCTTTATGAGATTAGAATAAAGGAATTTTTTAAAAAATTACAAAGTGATATGTGCCTAAAAGATGTTGGATTTTACGAGGGTCATTCAATGAATAAGGGGAAATATTGCCTAAGGAATTGGCAAGAGGAAGCACTGTTTGCTGTTGCATCTTTTTCAAAGAAGTAAATAGTCATGAGTCGTTTTATATCCCAGAAGAAATCAGCATCACCTCCTGTGCAGACTGCTGCGCCCAGAACTTTTTTTTTACCTGAGTGTCAGTATGTTTCCCCTTATCTCGTTATATAAGCAAAACAAGATTTAGCCCATTTGAAAACATTTTGTTTTTACTAAAACATAATTCTCCGTACACATCACACATTATTCTGATAATATTAATTGGTTTTCATTTTTCAGCCACCAAAAACTAGATGAAAGACTTTGAGTCAAACCTGGAGCTCTCTGTTTGATTTGCCGTCATTTTAAATAGCCTCAAACAAATATTTTTTGAGGAATTAGAATAATTTTTTCCTATAAACTAATCACAATTAATGCAGCGTTTACATTTATGGGAAAAGAATGTTCGTTTTTCAGAAGAAAAATCCCTTTATTTATTAAATGATCCTCGTGATTGAATAAATTAATTTTGGTTTGGCTTAGTTATGTGATTTAATGGCATACTAACCCTTATTAGCAATTAAATGTCAAATCCTATATATACTTATATATATATATATATATATATATATTATATATATATATTTGGTGTGTGTGTGTGTGTGTGTGTGTGTGGTGTGTGTGTGTGTTCGTCATATATATATATATATATATATCGCATTTGGTCTACCATGAACCCACCAAGTGAGATAGTGACAACCATACACTGTTGAAATATATATATATATATATATATATATATATATCATATATATATATATATACTATATATAATATATATATTATGTGTGTGTGTGTGTGTGTGTTGTGTGTGTGTGTGTGTGTGTATATATATATAAACAGGATTTGACATTAAATTATATACAACTTTATTGCTTAAACAAATTAATTCTCATTGGGTAAATCAGAATCTATTTATGGAATGAGTAAATAAAAAAAACAGAGTTTGGCTATTTAACAATAAATTTCAGTTCAATATGAACGACGTTGATAATTGATGTTCGATTTAAAACAATTTGGATAACTTAAATTTGTGTGACGTCATAACGATCATACGGGAAAATAGTTCCTTATTTTTAGACAAAGTTTTAATTGATTTTTTAAAATTATTTTTTTAACTATTTTTTTTTTCATTATGTTTAATAATCATCTGAAATTTCAGTTCATTTATTTTCACTGGCGCTATTTGAAAACATGGAAAAATTTGCTTATGTTTTAAATGATTAAGAAAATTTATCGCAATTAATTCTTACTTGTATTTAAGTTATTTTTCACTCATATCTTTATCTTTCTTGTTTTTAATACGTGTAGCTTGATAAGTTTTTCAGACTTCCTCAATGCATGTTGTTTTTAAATTGCCTTTAGAGACATTTTGCAAAGATACTTATCCCCCAAAATTCGTTAAGAGTTAATTACAAATTGATTGCATTTCCGATCCTATTAAAGTTTTAATACAATTTTTAATTCAATCGAGCACACACACACACACACACACACACACACACACACACACACACACACATATATATATATGTATATATATACCCAAACCTTTGCATGAGTAGGATGTGACGCAAGGGTTTTTTTCATAGTCGAAGTTAATTGGTTTAAATTCAGTTTCCTTCTCATAGTCCGGTTCCCATACCAAGGTTAAAGAGTCCAGTCAACCCAACTATTTACCCATAGATGTAGTGAGAATAGTCGGATTCATAAGTTTCCCAAAATGTGAAATTCAAAGAGCCTCTTCAAGGTTTTGAACTCGGTCGCCCTGACCATTTACTACGACAACCATGAGTACTATATATATATATATATATATATATATATATATATATATATATATATATATATATATATATATATATATATATATATATAATATTCTAAAAATAAAATAACTTCTAAATAAAATACTAATGCGTTTGGCTGACATGTTATTTCATTAGGCAAATTTATTTTCTTAAATTATCTATTTTTTAATTTACCATTGGTATAAATTGTTTTGTCATTTTAGTATTCCTTTCTTATTTTCTCTTTTGAGGCGATTATTGTCCACAAGTTTAATAACATTGATTTAAATATTCAAATATATTTTAATAATAATTTTTCTTTTTCTTTGATAGAAATATATGTAAGATTTGTACGTAGAATATTTGATTCTAACATTTATTCTGACGTGGCCTGGACTAAAAAAGAATTTAAACCAAGGCTTTGGAACACTTTTGAAAAAATATATTCTTATTTTATAATGAGTTTTTATTGTCCAACACTAATTTATAGTATATATATATATATATATATATATATATATATATATATATGTATAATATATATATATATATAATATATGACTTGAAACTGTAAGAAAAATATCATCATTACAACTATTAATTATCAGCAATGTGTTCTGTTTAATACAAAAGCATTCATTTATTTCGATTTCATATTGAATTCGAAATTATTTGAGACAAAATTTAATATGAGTTTTATATCAGATATCATAAATCTATTTAATCAACTGCATTGCTTTGGTACAACGTCCGGCTTTGATAATTTGGAATTGTCTGATGTCAGTTATACTACTACTACTAATAATGATAATTATTATTATTATTTACTCATTAGAGTTTTTCATATCAGCGTTAGCTGATGGTCTTTCACTGGAGTTTGAGTGACAAGTCTCCAGGACTCTTTCCAGTATTCTGGCCATTATTATTATTATTATTATTATTATTATTATTATTATTATTATTATTATTATTATTATTATCAGGGAAAGGAGTAGCGCCCTCCCCTACACCTTGGTGTAGTAAGCTATCGAAAAGGGAGCCTTCGGGTCACCCTCGACTATGGTCGCCTACTTACTTATTATTATTATTATTATTATTATTATTATTATTATTATCGTTTTAGTAATAATGATTCTGATTTACGAGTAAAACAATGAAAAACGGGAAAGAGGGAAAAATAAATAAAAAACTCAAAAATAGTTGGCGGACCGTAGTCGAAGGCGATCAGAAGGCTCCCTTTTCAATAGCTACTACACCGAGGAGTAAGGGAGGGCGCTACTCCTTTCCATGGATTACTCCACTTTATCCTTGATACGTACCTTATGTTGCTGAGTGTTAAGCAAGGAGGTATCAAGTACCATTTTAAAAGTCTTTGGTATGACGCGACCTGGGTTTGAACCCAGATCTTCCGGACCATTGCGGAACACTCCACCCACTGGGCCAATGAGCCAATAAAAAAAATGATTTTTTTTCAGCAAAATATAAATATAATTAACTTTTGTCTCTACTTCTGAAAAACTCTGCCAAAAAATTAGTAGCTACAAAAGTTATTTATAAAACCAAAGTAATGCGCTTATCGTCGTGTGATGGTTAACAAGATTGTCGAGCGAGTTCACTATTCATTGGTTGAGGGTAGGGTTTTACAATTGTCTCTTTATGTCAGATAAAGTTATACTTTCTAAATATTCATAGAATTAATTGTTTATGTTATTCAACTTACAATATCAATTATTGACGTGTTGAAAATATTTCAGCTTTTTTCATTAACGAATTTTGACGCAGGAAAATCTCGAGATTTATATACTTTTTTTTTATGTAAGGAATTCATTTTGGTTCAGTTAAAATATTTGCGTGTGAAGATTTCTTTTTCACAACATCATAGTACAACAACAACCACTACTACTACTACTACTACTACTACTACTACTACTACTAATAATAATAATAATAATAAATAATAATAATAATAATAATAATAATAGAGAACCTTCCGATTGTGAACTTATCCTGACCACAGGATAAAACTGAAGGAAATCGGAAAGAGATAAGTACGTAGACCTTGCCAGAGAACTGAAAAAGCTATTGAACATGAAAGTAACGGTGATACCAATTGTAAGAGGTGCTCTTGGTACAGTTACCAAAGGATCGATACTGGGACTAGAGGACGTGAAAATAAGAGGATGAGTGAAAACCATCCTAACTACGACATTATTAAGATCGTCTAGAATACTGAGAAGAGTTCTGGAGACTTGAGGAAACTTGCTGTCTCTCAAACTCCAGTGGAAAACCATCAACAAACGCTGGTGTGAAAAACTATCAAAAGAGTAAAATAATGATAATGTTGATAGCAATAATGAAGATATTGATAGCAATAATAGTGATTTTGATTTATTCGTGTAACATGAAAACCAGAGAAAGAGTGAAAAACAAATTAAAAAAAAGCCCGAAAATAAACTGAATTTATTAAACAAAATGTAAATATAAGTAAAAATTCTTATACATGCATATTTTACATAAATATAAAAACTCTCTAATAAATTTGGTAGCCGCAAAAGTTGTAATATCAGTACTTTGCAACATATTTTTTTTTATAGTTCGAAAGTCAGGTTAAAACAGATTAGCGATTAAATAGAAAATAAGTTGATTAATAATCTTTTTTTTTTCTTCTTCTATTTATAAGAATCGAAAAGAAGTTTATTTAAAATTGACTTCTATTTTTGTAAGACAACTAACCAATTATTCCTATGAGAAATTGATTTCAATTACATAATAATTTACAGGGACATTGCAGATGAAAATTAAATAATTTACAGGACATTGCAGATGAAAATTAATAAAAATTTAGCCATAATTAAAAGAGATTTCATCCGTTTGGTTTTTGTTTTTTGCCTTTTTTTTTTTTTACTTAGTTAATAAACTACGAATAATAAACTATGAATAATAAACTACAGAATTGTGTTCATATGTACAACTACACACGCACGCACACACACACACACATATACACATATATATATATATATATATATATATATATATATATTATAATGTATATTTGTAGTATTGTGTTATCTTATCTTCTTGAATTTATATCCTTATGATGAATTCTAAGATTTTATAGTAACTGCATTTTTTTACTTAGCTAATAAAGTTCGAATATCATGAATAATAATAAACGATAGAATTATGTGCAAATATATATATATATATATATATATAATATATATATATATATATATATATA